>JAGPNK010000009.1:1800000-2084969 GCA_020746835.1 Stachybotrys elegans | reverse complement strand
GTGAATACAGCTGGCTCAAAGACTCGACCAGAGCTCTATTGGGACTGTCTGTCACCATAGGGATGAGCGATTCAACATCCATGCCACTATTTGGCACACCGAAAAAGGCGATTCCGCATACCAATCTTAGAAGGCTTCGATCTCTGTCAGAATCGGATTTGGATAGCAAAATAAGCATCTGTTTTGTCAGACTTGTCCCTGCCTTATTCTTTTGTTTTGTGAAGGCCTACCTCTTTAAGTATGAGTCCACCTAAGCTATGCGCAATGAAGATTATTGGCTTATTAGCGGCGATTTGGCGTGACTTGAAACGGAGAGAATTCGCGAGATCTTCGAGACTCTGAAAACTGTCACTCGCCTCAACTCTCGAGTCGTAACCATAAATCATCACTCTGCCGATTCCGCATTTCTCGTCGTTCAACTGGAGATCATTACAGAGCGAGTCGCGCAACCACATATGCTCTCCGCCTCTCTCTTTGAAGGAGCCAAATGCATGTCCCCCTAGACCGGAAATCGCGATAACACTGATTCGCCAAAGCGTTAGAAGTGTGAAACATATTCCTGTGCTATACATACTCGATCTGATGGTTTTCTGTAGATGGAGCGTATAGAGTAGTGAAGCCGCGGAAATCTTGGTCAATTGTCAAACCCTGCGTTTCGCGCGAACTGTTGAACCGGGTGTGCTGTGGACAAGTGATCGTAGCCGTCTGCGATTTACCATCGACTTCTCGAAAAAGTGAAAAGACAGTTGGTGATTTGACATTGCCAGTGTCCGCAAGAAATTTCTTGAGCTGGTGGCGGTCCCAGTGCAGAGGCACACCGCGGACACGATGGGTGAATCCAACTTTATTGATATCGTGACCGTCAAGTTGAAGGGAGCTTGGACATGACGCATTTTCCCTTCCGCTGTTCTCAAGAACGCAGGTTGTATCGTTAAATTTGTAGTGACCCTTGGCTGCCATGTGCTGGTCCGCTGCCTGCTGATCCTGAAATTTTGTATCGCAGGTACGACATGGGATGTTTGGCTTCCGGTGTCTAAGCGATTCCATATGCTGGGCTGCTTTGGTTGGGGTGTCGAATTCTTTATCGCATGTTTCGCACCTATGTGGTAAGAGCCAATGCCCCTTTGTATCCTTATGCTGCTTGCAACCTTGTGCTGAAGTAAACTTCTGAGAACACCTGTTGCATTTATAATGCATTTTTGAACATCCGTGATCAACACAAGGATAATGGAAGGCTGTAGCAGGTTGGCCTCTGTAAATAGGCTGTTGAGCCGCATGAACACCCCGCCTCATTACCCCACCTTAGTGCAGCCTACGCGAACCATGGATACTGAAACATTGGTTCAAAAATCACTCGTTGAAACTGTCCAAGCTTATGCTCAGAACCCGAAGCAGCCTAAGATCATTGGTTGGTGAGTGCACACGAGGTCCGACGAAGCCGGCCTAACGGCGTGGATGCCTAACAGAGATTGCCTCATCAAGTAGAGCCAGGTAGCGACGAGTTTACGACCTATTGTTTCAGGTTATGCTCTTAGGATTCGGGTATGAAAGCATGCCTCCTTCTACTGAGAACCAGGAATAGCTGTTTATTTAATCGTGCAATCGAACACAGCACATCTCTATGACACTAAAGGGGGTGATATATTGAGCACAAAGGCGCCACCTGCCTGCTATAGACTTCTCCACTAACAGGTAGCTCGACCCTCCCCACTCTTTGATGGCACGACGCATACGCTGTCGTTGGGCACCATGCAAGCCAGAGCCTTAGCGGGGTCATCGCGTCAATATCTCTCAGGTAACCTGGCATTAGGCCAGCTGCTTGACTAATTCATCGTCCTGTAGATTTATTTGCAATAAATATAAACGCCACTCTCGGTAGCTTGGTCCCTATTACGAGACAGCACAATGGACAACAAGGATGACAAGGACCGAACGCTCGAAGAACTGAGCCTACCCCACCAAAAATCCATAGTTTCGCAGCTTGTCGACATTGGGAGCAAGCACAACCAACGGAAACACACCAAGTATCTCTCTTTCGTCCGCTGCCTCACATGTCTCAAACCAAAGGGTTCACGAATATACCGGACGACTATTGACGCTTTCTGTGAGCAACAGTATGTGGCGGTGTCTTATACCTGGAAGCCTTCGCACTATGAAGATTGCGAATGTGGACGGTACTGGGTTGAGGGCTGGGATGACGATCAAGTCAAACCTTCAAAAGTGCGAAATTGCGTCTTTGATCGCGTTGTCGCCTACATGCACTATGCGAATGTCCAGTTCTTCTGGATCGACCAGCACTGCATCCGCCAAGACACATGCGATCTTCCGTGCACCCACGATATTCAGTGCGCCCAGAAACGTGATGCTATTCAAGCTATGGACCTCGTCTACCAGTGCAGCAAGCATCCTCTCGCGCTACTAAGTCGCCCCCTACAGACTGAATCAGATCTTCACCTTCTAGCACGCATCCTTTCAGGGCATCTTGTCCACGGTAATTCCGAGGATCAACTCTCAGTCGCGACTCCTGTTCACAAGGCGAGAAGGGCTCTGTGGCTGCTTCTTGAGATTACCCAGGAACCTTGGTGGTCTCGCGCCTGGACATTTCAAGAGAACTACCGCGGCGGGCAGAGGATGCGCTTGCTGATCCCGCACAATCCATCCTTGGAGCAGCAGAAATTAAAGCATCCTGTGTTTGGTAAAATACCGGGAGAGCTATGCGTGAGCTCCCACATATTCTCTACAGAGGCGACACGGCTATGCATGGCGCTGCGCAACGTGGCAGAAAAGTTGCCGCCAGTTGAGACTTGTTGGGTTGATAATATGCTCCGAGCGGCTGGAAGGTATAAAGTCATGCTGCCAAAATCAAGCGCAATGACACAGGCTGTCATTGCTGACATAGAGGCGCGAGACTTGTTGTTACCGTGGGACCGGCTCGCCATTGTTGCAAACTGCTGCCAATACTCAGTGCGGTTAGACAGTGAAGCGCTCAATCAACAGCGTGAAAGTCTCAGTCTGTCGGTGCTGGCTATGTGTTTACTCAATGGCGAGATTCTTGACAACAATGACGACGACCTCCAACCAGTGGCCCTGCTAACAGCTTCGGATTTCCTCAAGGAGCGGCTGTTCAAAGCCTTTGCCGCACCTGAAGACGAGGACCGGAGACTAACATTTTACAAGGGCTGTCGATTGACCAACGTGGAGTTAACACCAGACGGTATTTTAGCAAAGGGCCATCTGTGGAAACTTGGCCGCGTCATTGACACATCAATGTTTAGGCGAAAGTTACCGTGGATCGATAATCCGCGGGGCCGACTATCATTGAATCAGCGAAAGCGCCTTCTGCAGCTCGTTTTCTGCCTGCATAATCTGAATTATCCCGTTCTTGCCGGTCGGATTGATAAATACCTCGCCACTGACGCTAACGCCGGAGACAATTACGATTCTTTTTCTGACATGTACCTCCACCGCATGGCCTCTGAGCTAGCAGCAGCGATCCGCGCACGCCGAAAACTGAGACTGGGCAGTATTTGGGATCCAACGGGACAGCCAGCACGGTACCGTGCGGTCTTTGTATGGTCTTCTGAGAATAAGAGCGCGGACAATGCAAATCCGGCAGCGTTTGTCTTTACTTCAGCATGGCCCCGCGATCGTGGCTCAGATTCCCAAGACACTAATGATATCGACCGTCATGTCTCATTTGATGTCAAGCTCGAAGGACCTCGAGGCACGGATAGACCGCCGCATCTCCGTATCTGCAACTGGGTGTTTGGCATGTGCTTCTTTGAGAAGTGCCCACGCACTGAAGTAGTGTTTCCCTGGCCACGAGCGCTGCAAGCAGTCCGACCATGATAGCAGACATAGGGCGGAGTAGCATATCGATTCATTACCTCGTCACCCAACAATGGCACACTTACACATGTACACATTATACGTGCAGTAACGAGCACAAAAGAATCTCATTAATCACTCTGCCCGCTAGTTGAGTAGAAATAGATATAGCCACCCAGGTAAGATGCAAATTCGGCAAGGCCCTTATGTTCACGAGAACCTCGATTTGCGAAAGTTACCAGCTTTCCTACGCATAGCCTCCCGCAAAGGACTTGAACCCAGCTTCTGCTGTCCTTTCGTTTTATCCTCTTGCGTGATTACCAAAGATGCAGAGGTTCTGTGAGAGACGGAAATTGTTGTAGCGCCTCCCGTGTTGAGGCGAGATACTCTATACTTTGCATCGTACCAGGATGGCTTTCCCCGGGAATAAGTTGACGGAGGTCTAAAGGGGTCTGATGGAGGCGCTCAGCTTCGTCATATCGGCCCTGTGAATGGTATGTCACCGTCATGCTGCTGATCGTATCGGGATGCTTTCCCTAAGCGCATTCTGCCAAAGACCCCGCGCACGATTGTCCACTGGCTTTTTCTCTCTCCATCGGCCTCGATCATGTAGAAAGCCCCATACTCTGGCAAGCAGAGCTGCTGTCCCAGTTTCTCTGCCGCTCGCCTCCGCCCACTCTCCTACTTGAATCGCATGCGTCATGTACTCCTCGCATCGTGCCCAATAGGCCGGTTCTGTTAACGGGAAAAGGCCGTCCACTACCTTTAGCGCCCTGCCACAGTAATATGCCTCATCGTCTCCTGGTCCATTATCTGCCCCTAATGCCGATGCATTACCAATCATTATAACTACGGAGCCCCTTACCCTTAGCCCATATCGTGTAGCCTCTTGCATGAGCTTGTGCATCTCGTATCTTCGGTCGCCATTATCGGTCTGACGCAGGCGGAGAAAATAAAATTCTTTTAGTCGTGCGATAGCTTGTGGGACCTCAAGCTCTGAAGCTTGTCTAGGTGAGTCTTTGTCATCAGTGTCGCATCGACTAGCAGCTGCCACCAACAACTCGTGCGGTATGTCCAGACTATCCACGTATGCAACCACATGCAGCAACTGGTACGATATCTCGCTCTCGACCCGGATCCGCTCTGTCGAGATCCTCCATGTCTCAAGCACGCTGTTCGACACCTCCGGCCGTCGATGTCGGTCTGTCTCGCTCACTCTCAGCACCTCCCATCGGGTCTTGCCTTGCCTGAGCAGAGAAAGGTATTCCTTGGCGGTCATGGGCATTCGCCGCATATAGGCGTCTGCTTGCGAGATTACCAGCGGAAGGCGTTGCAACTCTTATAGAAGAGCATCCACTCCTTCCGCCTTATCCTGCACCTCCTCCATAGCTGAAGGGTCACCTTTAGCCCTTGCCAAGAGCATCGTCGCCTCCTCTATAGCCATGGACTGCACCTCGATACCACGGAGGCTTCGAAGCACCTGAAGCATTTACAAGTAACTGCCAAGAAAAAACGACGCCGAGCTAATTACCAATACCGTGGAACGAAGGAAGACAAGCTATACCCTCCACAATATACGCATAGACATCAGAAGGGATGCAGCGTATGCGATAATAACCCTGTCGTGTTCTGCGAGTCGGCTCCAAGGCCTCGTGCGTCGAAGCTGGATGTGATCCTGCTATTCTGGTTGTGCGACAGCGTTTTGAGGACTTATCGAAGGGAGATTTCAGTCCAGCGATCTTCATCGTTGCATGGGTCCGGCAATACAGTCATGAAGAGCGGGGAGGATCGAGATCGCATCGCCGCCGAACACGATCTCATCGCATTCGAGATGGAAGGTGCGGGAGCATGGGATGAGGTTCCGTGCATTGTTTCAGGGGATCTGTGACTATGCAGATAGCCAAAGAACAAAGCTGGCAAGACTTTGCCGCAGCCACTGCTGCCTCTGTGGCGAAGGCATTCTCGCACGATATGCGGTCTATGATGGAGACCGAGACCGGCCCATATGAACGTTATATTGGTCTTCTGTCCTGATTCCAGGCTAATATGTGGGCAGGTGAACGCCTTCAATCGGACGTAGTGTTGCGGCAATCATTCGGAAATGGAACCTGGATAATCAGGGTGAGTTGGGGGAATCTGACATTCAGATCCCCCAAAAGTCTGATCAACCGTTCCTATCCATACCTATAATGCGATTCGAACAAGAGATAATTCATCATCAGGAACATACCTCAAATCCTGTCCCTTGTTTTGTGGCGTCGAGGGAGGCGCGGAAGAAGAATCTTCATTCGAAGGAAGTGAAGCACAACAGCTCACACCCGCGATACCATTGCGATCATGGTGATAGTGAATTGCTACTAGACACCCATATTGTACACCATGACTAGATAAGTCCTTGAAACGCCGTTCCGTTCAATTCTGCATAAATCGATACAGAACATATTTGGATGGCTTTTCACGCCCCTCTGCCTATCAGGCTTTAAACCAGGCATCGTAGTGGAACCAAGCGGCTGGATGGTTCTCAACAAGACTCAGAAAGGTTTTAATGCAGATTCCTGACTTGTCTTCGTTTGATGCAGCCCTGAGCCTTGATCGAGAGTGCCAGGGCCGAGAGTTCGCTAACGCCGGGAAATTCTTTTGCGTTGTAGACATTAAGATGTCGCTTTTGACTGTGGCCAGGAAGGGCGGCGCTTCTCGGGCCAGATGATGTACCCTCGGCTCCGTGGCGATCATGACGACCCTAAACATCAGTCTGTAGGATCCGGTCGTACGGCACGAAAGGTCATTAAAGACAAAGAAGCAGCCTTCCTTCCATTTCCATCCTTGACGACCGAGGGCGTCGCAGTGGCTGAGCCCATTAGAAGGTTTGGGCGATCATACTCCAATTCGGCCTTGCGCGAGACATCTTGCTCTCCACTCTCATCGAGAATCGAGCAGTGCATGACGTAGCCCCAAAGCATCGATATTTCTGACCTCAGAATCGGATAGTCTGGTACTCTCGATGACGAGTTCGACTATTGGTGCTGGATCAATCGGTCGCCTGTCATTCTCACCAGCCCGCAGGACCTGGCGCATCTGGGCTGATCGTGGATCTTTAGTCGGAATGCAATGTCTCCCAAGACTGATCTTCTCCACTCCCCAGGAGATTGGGTAATTGCAAAGGATTTGATCTTATATCAGGCCAGCGGTTCATTGCCGCTGCTGTGGAGACATCCACAATATCTTGGCTAAGAGCTGGTAAGGTGTGGTTGCAAGTGAGAAGCTGAGACAGAAGAGGTAGAGCAAGGCTAGGCGTGCCCCAGGTGTTTGGGGTTGCAAGCAAATGGGAGGGTTCATAAGGCCTTCCAAGTCGTCACTGTCACGATGAGGACTTGTGGAAGCCATATCGATGCTACTGCTTGGGAGGCGGGAGTGAGAAATGATCGTATACGCTGACATGGCAAACGTCTCGCTTGTTGGCAGATAAAACAGCAGAACAAGAAAGTAAAGTACAAGAGGTCGAGGAGTACAGCTATTTGTACCCTTCAGCCGCAGGGCTATGGCTGCGGTGAAAATTTCATTGGTTCAGCTACATGATTGTTTGCTATGTTTCCTATTGTTTGCTATTGTTTTGAGACATAGTGGGGAGCTCATTCAGCCAGGAATGGGGCCAGGAAAAGACGCTTTCATGTGGGTGATTTGTCACATTGGAAGGAATGACTTGCCTTCTTGGGAATGGCTGTATTTTTATCCAAGACGCGTCTTAGTGCCATTCTTTCCAGCCGACAGCTCACCAAGATCTCATACCACGCCTGATAACATAGGCCGCTTATTCCAATCAGCGTGCTGACAATGGAAGGGTTGTAATGATAAGTAATGTAAAAACTGACGCAGCGAGATAGATTGGCCGTAGCCAGCCCACAGTGCAAAGAAAGCTAACCATAGGAAGCTTATTATCGCCAAGGCACGATTCTCTACCCCCGCATTACCAACTCTTCGCCCGCTCTGCAAATTATTAGTTCAGACACATCAAGGGATGTAGTAGGTCTTCATCGAAGTAGCTCAAGTATTATTTAATCCATAGTATGCCATGGCGTGGACCACTGAATTTATTAACCTTGCTTGGCCCTGAACCAAGAATATGCAAACTGAGCATCTCCTTCTGTGTAGCGAGGTAGGGGCCATGCGGTGGCTGGTGACAGTGAAGAGCGGAAGAAGTCAATCTTATTGGTGGAAACCAAACCATCAGCCTGGTTTTAGAGGAATTACTAAGCCGCTTGGGCAGTCTTGAGAACCTAGACAACACCAGCCCTACTCATATTAGGCAGCAGATTACAACGGAGAGCCGCAGTTTCACTACATATGCGCTCAACAATGGATCACGCCGCGTCAGAGCTCCGCGAAGTCTCCAGCAACCGGTTTGGCGACCACACGACCATTCACCAGGGCAATATCAGCGCAGTGCACTATCACCTACCCCGCCACCATCCCCCGCCGTTGTCCGCGCTATCCCCTATCCCCGCAACGAAGATATCGTCGACCGGCCGGATGTCATCGATTCTCTAATAAGCTCCTACCCTCAGTGGATACAGAATATTCAGCCGCTGCTCTCTATGGCTTGGGAGGGTCAGGGTAGGCTACTAAGAAGTGACAAATATTAGCACTAGGCTTATGCTAGCAGGAAAACACAGATTGCATTCGATTATGCATACGACGATCCGCGATGCTAGCTGCTCGGTCTTCTGGGTGCATGCCGACAGCGAGGCCACGTTCGCACATGACTTCAAAGAGATTGCAAAGCTTTTTGGGGTTGATGTGAATCTCGAGAAAGAAGACTTACTGGGTGTGGTACGGCGTCGGATTGAGTCACAAGACAAATGGGTATTTGTCCTCGATAACGCCGACGACCTATCGATTTTGGGGTGGCGCAGAAGGGAAAGAACAGCCACATGAGCAAGCTGCTTGAACACATTCCTAGAGCGCATACAGGCACGGTCCTATGGACGAGCCGTGATGAACGCATCGTCGGGACGCTTGTGAGCCCGCGACGAGGCATCAGGGTGGGGCCCATGACACCCACTGAATCAACAAAGCTCCTGGAGACAGCGCGAAACATGGAGATATACGAGGACTCAACCGAGGCTGTAGCACTAGCACAAGAGCTCCAGCAGCTTCCACTTGCTATTTCCCAAGCCGGAGCCTATATGCGCCGCACATCAACACCGATCAGAATGTACTGACTATGCTCGCGAGGGTAAGCAGCGGTGGAAGATTCTCAAAGAGACAGAGACAGATCGGCATCGACGGCCTCTTGTACCCAACAGTATATTAGAGACATGGACGATCTCAATGGAGCGGATTCAGCAGGAGAGCGCGATGGCATATAGAATGCTGAACGTGATTGCATATGTGGATCATCGCAACATCCCAGTTGAGCTTCTAACAGCGGCGGTTCAAGATGATGGCGAAGATCAAGAGGAGGAACCAATGGATCTTGATGTGATACAAGCGATCACGCGGCTCAAAGAATTTCTTTTCTGAGCATAGCGGCTACAAGAACGACAAGCAAAGGTATGAGATGCATAAGCTTGTACAGGAATCGACACAATACAATTGAATATGGATCTTATGAATGAAGGATACTCAGAAGAATGAGCATAATGGTTACAATCAATGAGAGGGGAGCTGTACTATTGCAGGATTGCTGTACAGATTATGCTGAGGCATTTCCTATATCTGAGCGGGAGACATGGGAGCAATGTGAAGAGTATTTAGCCCATTCCATAGGGGTGGGAGAGTGGGCCGAGATAAGTGGAAACAGATTGAGTAGCAGAGCTATTCAGTCGTGTATCCAAGTTTCTATATGATCGAGGACGATGGAGGAGAAGGAACCGGTGGACAAGAAGCATTAGCTCTTCAACGAGAAGTGCTAGGAGAGAAGCATCCCGATACGATCAGAACATGGCGGATCTCGCGGCGACATACCATGGGCAAGGTCACTACAGTAAGGCCGAGTCTATGAAGTCGATATATTGGATCTCCGGCGACAGGTGCTAGGAGAGAAGCATCCGGATACGATCTGGAGCATGGCGTCACTCGCAACGACATACCATGAGCAAGGTCACTACAGCAAGGCTGAGTCTATGTATCTCGATATATTGGACCTTCGACGAGGAGTGCTAGGAGAGAAGCATCCCGATACAATCAGGAGCATGGCAGAACTCGTGCCGACATACCATGCACAAGGTCGGTACAACGAAGATGAAGATATTTCAGTAAAAGTGTTGGATCTCCGAGGACAGATGCTGGGAGAGAAGCACCCTGACACTTTGCAAGCTATGCATGACCTCGCGGTTACATGGAATAGCCGTGGCCGCCACGACGATGCCCTCTCTCTCATGGATCAATGTCTACAATGGCAGCAATCGATCCTTGGATCAGATCATCCTTTGACGATTAGGTCTGCGAAGGTTCTTGCAGAGTGGCAAGAGAGGCGCTTTTGACGCATATTGGTATCGCTGGCTTGGGCCAAAAATGGGGTGGTGATGTACAGGCGGACGCTGAACCTGGACCCTACTGTATTGGAGGTTCTAAGTACTGTACAGTACATATCCATCGAAGAGCCATATTTAGACCTTGCTGTTACTAGTAGCTACCCTGCTAAGACCATTCCCTTCTGTGTCTGGATTCGGTTGCTAGCCAGAGAACCCTTTGTATCGCCTCTGTTGAGCTGTTTTTGGCTCTTCTTTCCTTGCGCTTTTCCAACGGGATATAAGTGGGACCACTACATACGGGTTAACCTGTTCAAGATATGGTTGTGGATAGAGCCAGAACTGGATTCTATTAGTACCAAGTTACCCATACAGATCCCAATCTAATGCATGGAGCCGGAACTGGATTCCAACTAGTGTCAAATGCCCATGCTCATGCTGAAGTCCTAGGCGCACATGTGGGCCTCGGGATCTAAGTATCCAACTTTGGCTTTTGTAGAGAGATCTGGCATTTACTAGAGTTCACTACAGTAGCTTACCGTAAATGACGGTATAGCAATAGAAACGGCAAAACAGAAGTATGATGTATCTTTTGAGACCTACAAGGTACCCCAGAGGTATCCAGGCGCCTTCGTGTAGTACTATAGTCCTTACACCGTCCTAACCGCGTTTCATATTACAACTCGCTGACCCGAAGACCACGCCCCTAGCAGAGCTGCACGTGTCAGTCTAGGAGCGCAATATAGAGTCACATAGCTCTTCAGCAATCACTCAGGTCAAAACCTCATGGTAGCACAAAATTCTATGTCATATTTTGGGGTTTCAATAAATTGCTTCTATTGACTAGTAATCACTTCTCTAATATGTCTATTTTGCTTAAATTCCATGATTAGTTTTGGACTTACCATTGAAGCTTCCATACACGTTATCTCGCGGTTGTGTTGCCAATCTAAGAAACACCAATCTTTCCCAACTTCATGAACCAACGCCGATATCCAGAATCCTTGAAAATTACCCTTGTTTTGGGCATATTCCTTTTCAAACAAACAAACCATTTCTTTATCAAAAATGTTCTCTTCTGGTACCCAGGAGCTTTGGTTCTCAGGGTAGTCTTTCCACCAGATGAGATACCAGTTCTTTGACAGAATTATCTGCTTCGCTGTAATGCGCTTGATGACAAACACATCGTCCTTCTTCTTCACGGTTGTTGTCCTAGTTGAATGCTTCCTTCGTTTCTTATGCCTCATTTGAGTGACTTCGTCATTCAAAACAGCCGTGGCCTCCAAGGAAGTAGGCGAGGTTGGACTTTGTATGCGAGTTGAATGGGTATCAGTAGCCGTAATATTGGATGGAGATCCCAGCCTGCGCCGTTTTCGTGACTGCCCTTTCTTGGCGGGCTTTGTTCTCTTGATTCGTGCAAGTTCGGGATAGGACATTGGGCCATCTTCCTCGCTACCAACGCATTCTTGGAAACCATCATTGCCTCTAAACGAGCGAGTTTCAAGATCGGGACAGGAAACAGTGGTAGAACCTTGGTCCTGCTGAGAGAGAGAGGAAATATGTTGCTTATGATGTTGGTTTATATCCACGCCAATGCTGTTTGACTGGCTTAGCTCTGTGTCTTTATCATTCAATTCTGTGTCTGATGTGGACCGGCGGCGGCTCTCGTCTTGGTGTGTGTTGTTTTGGTTGAGATCAACTCGCCCTCCGTGTGGCTCGCCATCCATGCTGCAACTTTGTTGGTGACTGGTTTCGGTTTGCAGGAACTTGCTTGAGGATTGAGCCGTTGAAGATGAGCTGTCGCCAACAGACGCTGGAGCGGATGGTGAAGACGGATCAGCGACCCCTTGAAATGGAGACGTTGGTGCCGTGTGTCTCGGACCATCTTGCAAGGCTGGGTTTAGGCCCTTGTGCTCGTCTCAGGGAGGCTAGGTGGCTTGGATTTGCTCTGATGGGTGTTGGGTTGCAGAAATATATTGTGACCATCCGAGACGGAATCCTTATTCGTATCCTTATAGGAGATATGAAGGGAGTGGTTTTGACCTTGTCGAACAAGATCAGATACCTCCATCTGACTTGGCCTGCGATTTGAGCAAGACGGTATTCCAGCAGTGCTCTTGTCCTTCTCTTTGTCGCCCTTGGGGGTTTCACCAGAGAAACGTAGCACTTGAGGTTTAGTGGAAGCATCTTTATTTGATTCTTGTGAGGTATGGGAGTAAGAGGGACGTGGAAGATGAGGGAAACCATTGTGAGGCATAATTGGCGATAGGTTTTGGAGTTGTGATCGAGCATTGAGGAGTTGACGTAAAGAAGGTGCTTGATGTATTGGTGGTTGAGTGCGTGGCGGGAGTTGGGGTAGTGATGGATGTGGAGGGGGTAGGGTTTGTAAGGATGTATGCGAGGGGTTCGGTAGAAGGGAAGGGGTGTGGCCGCGGGCACTAGGATCTCGGGCCGTCATGTTGTTCATGCTGGTGGTAGATGGGAGAAAGAAGGTAAGAGCAAAGGCGAGAGGGTGTAGTGAGGATGAGGGAAGATGCTGGTCTGATGTCTTCTGGAACTGGAGGGTTGTGCCTGCTTTATATAGACAACCATGGAGTGGTCCAAGATAAGCCAGACGGGTCTAATGATTTGATGAATCCATTTTCTATAGAGACGTATCAACGACGCGTGGCCAGTGACTCCATCTCACGTATATTAGCTTGGACGTGGTGGGCTTGATCATACCATATTCCTGTCGTGGGTCTCATAAGTGCATGACAATGCCCCTTCCTTTTAACATGATTCAATAAAACAGGTGCGGGCTCCGCATCCTACAATACACAGCTCAAGGCTCCTCCCACCCTCCACATCCTCCTTAGGCGTATGTCTGAGCAGCTGTTTCTATGTAATAGTCAGAGCAAGAAGTACAGACATACACCAGGTTTTTGTCACCTTCCAAGCGCATCACCAAAGATAGCTATTAGCGTTACAGTCCATCAGTGCCCAGGGAGGGGAATTTGAAAGCTTCCTAACAAGAAACCCCGAACATGTTTACCCGCTCCAGCCGCCATTACGCCTTCACATGTCGGTCCACGTCATCAGGGGTACCCTTCGGATCGAACATTCTCGCATCTCGGCCAACTTCCTGGTAGAGTACAGTTTCTACCGCTGATTCATCTGTGTGATACACGTCATGAGCTGAGGTCTGAGTCCATACTCAGTCCTTGAGGAGCCGCTAGGTCCACCATCGGCAGTGCCGACCAAGGCAGGATGCCCCATGACGAATCATCCAGGCAGCATGTGACAAAGCTTTCTATTCCTCGTCTGATTAGTTGGGTTACATATGGCATCCACTGATGTGCTATATTTAAATACGCAAGTGCAATGGATTTACTTGCCTGTCCATTGTCATGATGTCAGTAAAATCCAACAAATCATGGTTCAAGGCAGGACATGACTGGTGGCCTGTCTGATTAACTAGATTCACAATCATCGTCTCGATTCATGATGGAAATAGTATGCTCCTACTAAATTTGACATAATACCCTCCTTTCTATGCCCTATAAACTTTGCTTTGCCCCCTAAACACCATATATCATATTTCTATTATTGTAATTAGTTCTTTATTTCCCCCCTTGGTTTCAAGCTACTCCTGGTGCCATTCTGTCTAGTGGTATTTATGGAATAGTAAATAAAGAGCCCTCAACTAATCATGAAACAGTACCGTGAATTTCCCTTGCATGCCGCTGAAGATGCATCTTGTGTTGAAGGGTGAAGTCACAAACCTGACAGTGAATCTGATCTTCAGGTTGCAAGTTAAGCAGATGCTTCCGCCGAAAATGTTTACTGAGATCGGAAGATGAATGAAAAGGGTTGATCAGGTCCCTTATCTTTGCATCATCTTGTGATAAGCAAAGTGCCTTCCCAATGCAAAGGAAGCATCGCGTCGGCCTCTCATCAGGCCTGCTCACGAAGACTGACAACACAGCATCGTCAAGCGCACTTGATGAAGGGGATGTTTTCTGATCATCTGTCCTTTTGGTCACCACAGTCCTATTGCAGTGCGGAGTGCGTCCCTCTTCAACAGAGCAGTACGCTACTAGTGCCTGAATTGCCTTATTCTTGCGTTTGTTCTGATCATCAATGGTCGTTTCGGCTGGAGCCCTAAGCGCTATGACCATGCGCTCTTGAGCCGGATGCATAGGACTGCTGGATTCCTCCACGGACTTTGCGGTAAATTCTTCGCCACGGAGCTGGCGCTCGATGTCATCAACTGCCTGTTTGGCAGTCCAGTTCTTCCGAGTTTCCTCTAGAAGGGCATGTTTCTTTCTTTGTTTTGCGTTCCTCAGGTCCCGTAGCGCCTGCATCCGCTCTTTGCTTGGAGGCATATTGCGAATCTTCTGTTTCATGGCCTTCATTCGGGGATCATTTTTGACAGCTTCTATCTGTGCTTGCGTCAGATGAATAGGCCGTCGCTTACTGATCGAATGTGCAATACTGCAAGATTGCGTGATGAGTGCCTGCTGTTGAGCTTCTCCCAGTACAACGGCAAACGTATCAGCGCAGATTTCCCGCGAGAGGTAATTTCTCTGAAAGGTCATTGACTCTGCATGGCCCAAGCATAAGTTGCGGAGTGAGTCGCTAACATTAGCTGCATTGTAATGGTTAGATAGGCCACGATTCAGAGTGGTTGGTACAACATACAGCTCTGGTCAAGCTTGTTGCCAGTGAAATAGCGTAGAGAGTAACAAATTACATTGTCTTCAATGCCAAGGATGCGACCGACTCCTTTGATCCATGCGGCCATTGCGTTATAGGATATAGGTTCCTTCGGGGAGATCTCATACCCGGTTAAGGTGAGAATAGTTCGGCGGAAAATATAGGTATCGTCCATGCTAGCCTTAAGAGGGATTGGTAGCTCATTCTCTCCGGGGTGAATGGTCAGCTTGGATATACATTCGGGAGACGTAAGGCTGGATGCCTCGAACGCCTTGTGGCGAAACAGAATAGCCAAAAGGAAAACCTGGGGGCTAAGGAGCAAAGATCGGTGAAAGATGCCCTCAGGAACAGTAAATGTAGTCCTAGTCTAATATAAGTATGTAATATTGATACCGTAATGTTCATATATACTCACGTCTCTTTTGCACCAAGCCATGTCTTAGTAAATTCAGGCGTAAACCGGATCAGTAAGTTATTTGGTCCGCCCTCTGGGTCCCTAGCCAATATGACTTTGATGTCTTGAAATCGGAGCAACAAAATGCACGTTGGACGGGAGCCTCCAGGTGCTAATAGCAGGAGAAAGAGAGCAGTAAGTATTCGGAGCTCACCCAAAGGAAATAGCTTCTTGGTGGTACTTAATAATGTTTCGATCTGGTCCCTGAGAGTTTCCACCGTTATGAACCGATTCCGTCGTCTGTTGGTTCGAAGATTGTACTTCACGATAAGGCATTGCAGAACCTTTGATGGTTAATAAAGAACCCTAGGTGCTGTGGTGCTCTTGTCACTTACCTCTTTCATCCCATCATAAATGGCTGCAGTAAACTTTTTGCCCACGCTCACTTTATACACGATCTGTAGATTCTTCCACCGTGTGTTTAGAGCGCCGGCTGTCTGTATGCCTGGCTTTTTCCTGCCATTTTTGCCAACTTTCTGGCAGATACACCATTCCAAGAACTTCTCGAGAATAGCAACCGAGGCATTTTTGAACACTTCTCGAAAATCTCCCAGCCGGACATTGGTGCAAAATCTATAGATTGATGTTAGTAGTCAAGGTCAGAAGTCAAATAATAACTGCTATAGGCCACAAACTGCTTCCACTGATTTTCGACATCAATCAGGCGTTTCTGGGTCAGGGGAGCATATCGAGAATAAGGACTTCTCTTTGTTGGCTCCTGGATCCCCTGGATATAGTATTCAGGTGGGTGAAGATTGCCCGCATAGAGCTGGACTTCATTATCGAAGTCAAAGCTCTCCTGATCCAGCTTCAAACCACACTCATCAAAGTCTCCTTTATTGCTGTCCAGGTCTGAGTCACTAGTAAGATCATCTCTCTGGTCCAAATAGGAATCAAAAGGCTCTCCATCGTCGCTAGGAGAGAAGGAAGCGTCGGAATTATACATTTGGTTTGATAGCTGAAGTGGTGTTTAGGACGTGGTGTTCAGGATGCAGTATAGTTAAGGGTCAGAATATACGAAGTTCAAAATACCAAGAGCACTGGCTAATGCGTACAACCAGGTTCTTAAGCAAAGGGATGGAAGCCACTTCTGGCTATTTAATGCTGGCCATTATGGATAAGGTCGACCGACCATTAACAGATGGCTAGTGAATCAGGAGGACCAAGGACATGGTCTGTTGCTTAGCGTAAGAAGAAGTAGTATACCCGCAGGTACATAAGGTACAAAGGTCTTTTGGGTGGGGCTTAAAGCGGCACTGGAACCTTGGCATATTACCCACTGGATCCAGCGGCAGAACCTGCCGAATCCAGCAGCCAATATGCCGTCTGAAATGTTTAAGTAGTAAATTTTTTATTACTTTTATAATATAATATTCTATTATATATTATTTAGAAATATAAAACTATTTTAATTTAATTAAATATAGACTAGCTTTAAATAATAGAGCTTTAATTATACTATTTTAAATAGTCTAGATTAAATACTCTATTTATTAAATTAATAGCTTAAAATTTTAATATTATATAAATAAGTTTTAAATAATAAAGCTTTAATTATACTATTTTAAATAAATTAAATTAAATACTTTATTTACTAAATTAATAGCTTAAAATTTTTATTATTATTTAACTAAATTTTAAAATAATTCTAAAAACTCTTTATTATATAATTTAGAGTTATTTAATTCACTTTGCATTATACTATTAATATAGCAAGGCCCAATTAGCTCATACTTAATGCCAGTGCCCTTTACCTTCTCTTCGCTCTCATATACGCTCTTTGATAATGACCGCAGGACTACCGGTATCTTAACGCCATCCAGTATGCAAATGACATCCCCTGTCTGGGCACCGAGAGGGACCCATCCCAACCTGTTTTGGGCAGTGGAGCAGAAACGCCGACTGAAAACACTGCCAAAATGGCTGTGCATAGTGTACCTTAGTCGCAGCTCTTCAGTCTCGACCGACGAATTTGGTTTTCTTGCAATGCCCGACGGACTGTGTAGCGGTCTGTGCCATTGTGTCGTCGGGAGAGGTGTCCGGGCGGCGGAAGCCCGGTTCCGTGGGAGTTGGAATGCGGTACCTTGAAGGCTCTTAGTCGTCCTTTTCCCCTGGCCAACGTCTTTGAGAAACGCCAGGTATGCAGCAAAGTCACGCTTGGGCAGGCTCGGAGATGAGTAAGACATGGTCCGCCACAGCGCGTCAAGCCGATCAGGCGTCAGTGTTCCGCCCGTATGGCTGGCAGCGATATGCTTGCAATTCTCCATCCACACAATGTTCGTCATTTCGTGGGCTGGGAGCTTTTCTGTTCCGAACCGCCGCCGCGCCTCCTGCGCCTCGCGCAACAAATGGATGTCGAATGTCTTTTTCAATCCTTGCTGATCCCAGGCTATCACGTACTTGGAAAGGAAGCCGCTCGGCAGCGCTTGGCCGCGCCTCAAAAACCAGAATCGTTGGTCCTTTTTCAACTTTTCTTTCACGGCCTCAAAATCAAACTTTTTCTTGGTTGCGAACTCAAAGTGATCGAGAGCAGTGAGATGCAACCGCGAGACAGACACTTCGTCTACCCTGTCCACGATGCGGCCCTTGACTCGCAGGAGGGTTGGCTGGTCTGGCTTCCATGAAACATGAAGCTTAGAGGTTCCCGACGCGTTGTAGTCGCCAGGCATTGGATTCATTGTCTCGAGCGAGTTGTGACGCCAGTCGGGGACCCAAGACGGTAGTACCGCCGCGCCGCTGTCTGCCAACAGGGCTCCTGGAGACCCTGGACTTGGTTTCCCGGCGTATAGGAGAAGCTCCGGGCTGTTTCTCTGCAGCAGACACCAGCGGGCAAATCGCAGGTACACCTGCTCTACCGACGCCGTATAGTCAGGGAGGACTTCCCAGTCGGTCTCATCGATATCGTTGGCGACATCGCGGAATGCGAATATCCGGTCTCGGTCGTCGGTCACGTCACGAAAAGACTCTTTGGCAACGAGATGATGCAGTGGCCACCGGGACGTCATTTCTTTGCGTGCCTCCGGCCCGGTCTCGGTCACTATGCGAATCAGGGTCCGCATAGACCTTGAAGCCTCTGCACTCAGGTGCGGTCCTATGATCTCTTTGCCGAGCGGGTGCAACCATATCTCGGCAATGGGCCGAAGGAAGTCATCGAGTGGCATCTGATCATGGCCAAAGACCACAATTGCGGCTGTAGCCTTGGCGAGTTCTTGGAACACCCACACCCGCAGAAACCACGGGTTATTCATGACAGCACCCACGGCGCTCCAATTGAAGCTTGTGAGCGTCGCCTTTTCCTTGTCCCATTGCCTGCCCTTTATGAAAGGGAGGTTGCGGTATATCATGGAGCGGGTCGCTACGGACAGGAGGGATTTGCCATAGAAGGGTAGAGATGCGGCAAAGTGCTCATTCAGCTTCCGCAGGGTCGTCATGGCCTCGCTGGAGTGTTTCGTGGGCTCGCCAAGCCATATAATCACCGACGCAGCCTGCTCATAGATGCGGCTCATCAGGGGAATCTGCTTGGCCTTCTCCAGCGGATCCCCCTGGTTTATGCAAAGCGCATCGACCCAGAGGATACGCTCGCCATCGGGGCGTCGCAGATTCCGCAAGGCCGAGTACAAATTCTGGCCGACGGGAACTTCTTTATCGTCGCATAGGATCTGTGGAGCGTTGTTGTTGCTGCTAGCACCCCATACGTACGACAAGGCTTCGAACCGAGGGCTAGTTACGAGAGAGACATGCTGCAGCCGACATCTGACTTGGGCGGAGTCATCTCCACGCTCCAGAACCAGGAGGCGGATGTGGTTATCGGTGTCTTCTAAGGGAGCATAGTCCGGCGTCGGCCTGGAGATTGCCACTCGTGATGTACGGAACTGCTCATTCCAGGTCGCGAGCTGACGGATGAACGAGGAGGACAATGTCCAAGTACCATATAGCGCCGCGAGGACGACGGCAAACGTCAACGCAACGTCTCGACCATTCTGCTCACCATTTAAGGTATCTCCACTCCCCGGAGCCTGTCCGGATTCATCTTGCCCAGCGTGGTGCCTGGCCGGTTGCATCGCCCGCCCGTAACGTGTTTGGGCGGACGGAATGCGACGGCTAATTCTCAGGCGTGGATAGCGCATGTCTTTCGTGCAGCAGGAAATACGCCGAGACAGTAAGTATAGGTATGATGGAGTAGGTGCGTGCAGTGTAGAAAAAAGAACAATAGTATATGCAAACAATAGTGGTCTTGCTGCCCGCAGGACCAAGGAATAGAGTCGAACAATAAAGGGATCGTTAGACTACTGACATCACCCATTGGCCGGAGCCAGAGAACAATGAGGGGGCTGCAGCAGCGGCAGCGGCAGCAAAGTAAGTATAGGTATATTTGCAAAGACACTGCTTGCAGTCGATTGAGGGTCACTGGCACAATAGAGAACGCCACTGTCAGCTTTGCATTCGGATAGGTCGTACGGAGAACCGAGCATGGAGCACGGTGCACTCCTATCAAGTATTAATACCCCTTTAAAGGGCTTGTTGACACCTGCCGATTACTAATTATTAGTGCCCGTAACCTCATTTGACACGATGCTGCGACAGCCGCCTTAGCAGACTACCATCACTACTAGACAGTCACCACAAGGTGCGTATTGCCTGTACCTGCATTATTTTTACTTTCAACTTCCTTCGTCGATACACTGTACCCAACAATATCGTAGTCCAATTAATGTTGCCCATGTCCTGCGGCCGTGGGGTCTGGACCTAAGACCAACGGGCGCAGGACGGGCCGGTTGACCAGGGTGGCGGCTTACTTCTGTCCCTCTTAAATTACAGCTGCCATATCTAGTCATTTCAGCTGTCTAGTGGACAGCTGAAAGTGGAGGGACTTGCTGTCATCACACGTGTCAGTTCTTGATTGGTGAAGTTGAGCCAGTTGCCCATATCTTTTATGCCTAGACCGAGGCACGCTGGACACGAGGGTAACCGAGGCTGACGCGATGCAGACCAAGGCAGTCGAAACGGCGACCAAGCTGGCTGAGACAGAATCCGCCCTCCGAGCCTGCCGCGACCGTGTCCGCCAAAGACATGCGCATCTTGGACCTCGAAGGCGACGTGAATCTGCTGCGAGACCAGGCCGACGCGCTTCAACTCGATGTCACGGTTATCCGCGGGCAGGCAGACGATGCCAACGCCATCCGCGAGCGACTCCACGCCCAAGAGGCAGCCACCCATGTCCTTCGACAGGTAATTGTAAGGGCCGGCCGCGAGCGAGCTGCCGTTCAAGAGGCATACGCCAAGGCTGATTGCGATCGATCTGCCCTTCAAGAGGCGTACACTAAGACTAATTGTGAGCAAGCCGAAGCCCTCCGACGAGTTGACACCCTTCAAGAGGCACTCACCAAGGCCCAACTGATCGAAACCCTTCAAGAGGCACATACCACAGCCGATGGTGGATGAACTGAGGACGCCCTCTCGTCACCCCTCTTGCAGGTTGTGTCGCTCTTATCAAGCATCAAGGTCGTTCCGCAGGAGCTCCGAGCGCAGCCAGACCATAAGCTAGACGTAGTTCTGACAATGGCCCCCATAACACAGCAGAACCTGTCCAAGTTCATGTAGGCAGCTACTGTTGATTAATGGCGCTATAACCAGCGGATAATAAAGGGTTCAATTAAACATTGTGAACTGTCTGCTGACTGTTGAACACACCAGTCTAAGTGTAACCTGGTCAGGGTACGGGAGTAAGGGGAGCGGAGAGTTGAGTATTATATGCGTAATAAATAAACTCACATTGTACTGATTGAAGTCATAAAGATTGCATGTCATAGTAAGATGAGTGGTCGAAATAAATATTTGTTGTGTAGCGTAACTAGGATACCAGAGTTTGAGACGAAATTGCACCATAAGCTGCACGGCGAACCAGACGTCGCTGATGCTCTCATGCTGTCAATCTCGAATCATTTTCGTTGTATCTGAATACGGAGATGCACTTCTCCGAAGTTGCTCTCTCCGAATATCTCGGGATGGGCCATGAAGTCGGAATAGTCAAAGATGCCTCTCTTGAACTGCCTCTCCGGGTCGTCTTATTGTAGGCCTGCAGGCCGTACATATCGTCGTGTTGGCCCCACTCCCAATTGTCGACGTACGACCAGCCAAAGAGTCCTTCGTCTCGACGCTGTCCAAGTTGATCGGCTTGGACACCTGGCGCAGGATACACGTAGAAATTGCCTGCGCCGAGTCTGAAAGACTGCCCGCGACTCCAAGTTGAATTGTCACTGTAACCTTGAGCCGTGCGCGTCTCCTTGATTCGACCAGTCTTTGGCTCAAAGTTGACGAGATGAGGGGTGCTGTATAAGGCACCGTGATAGCCTTTGCGGACACAGGTCTCTTTGCGCAAATGACATCTCAGCAGAGTTCGCGAATGCGCTGCGACAATATCAGCTAGACTCGCATCTCCTGATTGTGCCGCGGCATAGGAGAGCAGTTCCATGTTGGCCATCGAATCGATGATGACGAGGAAGGCATCCCTTGAGATGTTATGCTACCATTCTCGTGCCAGTCAAAGGTATCCCAGGACCGTATCGCTGGAAGCCGCTCGTCAAAGCGCGAGGCAAGACCTTTTGCAGCTTGGATGATTGTTTTAGGCAGCATCGACGGTAGAATGACAGAACCAAGATCATGAGTGTCCGTACGCAGGGCCTGGCTCTTGAGGAGATCGGGCCACCGACGGCCGCTTTCTTCAAGGCCCCTGATGATAGCACGCGGAGTGACTACTCCCCCTGGCAACCCGGATTTGCCAGGGTGTCTGATGCAAGTCTCGAAAACAGAGTATATGCATCCTGGAAAGAAGCCACTGGTCCAAGAGTCAGTCTCTCGAGACTGCCATCGACCCTGGTGGACGGTACGGTCTCTGGGTATTGACTTGGTCCTTCCTAGTAAGCATCAGCAAGGCGAAATTGGTGAATTTCGGTTGCGATCAAGTACGTAAGGTAAGCGTTACATTATTGTTGAGGCAATCATTGGTGCTTCAAATTATCTTTGCGACCAAGTTCTCCGAACAAAGCTCCCAAAGTCGGAAGCTCCAAGGCATGTGCTCGGCACCATGGTTCTTTGTCTTGGTAGAGCCAGTCTCCTCGAAGGTTTGCTCGACAGTATTGATGCTCCCAATTCTGTTGGAGTCGTGAGGCGAAGCCGCGTCCGAGACGATGAACAGGGCTTAAGCGGGCGCTGGCGGTGGCAGTTAATGACCTGGAATCTGCCATACATCTACCAGCCGTCTGGTTCGGTTCGGCTGCGATGCAATTACTTAGTTGGACTTGCCGACAGCTACACCGCTTCGAGAACCACACGTCCAAGCGCAACAGGAGAGCCAGCTCCGTGCTGAAAATCACAACCCTCAGGGCCACTCTGCACCGGCTGCTGCTTTCATGTCAAGAATTACCTGGAATAACGGGCCTGGCGAAACACATAGTCGAACTTGATCTTACTAAAAGTTACAGCTGTGTCTGGCTGCGTTTGTCCGCTTGATTCAGGTGATTGTTCCGTGGAATCCCAATCCGATCCTGTGCCGTCGAGCCATCCCATAGTCCCTCCATTGTTGTGGCGATGCCATGATAGATCCATCGCTTGTCCAATACCCCTAACATGTCGGCGCCTGCGGCTTAGATTGTCCGTCTGCATTGAAGCCATCCGCTCCTGCTTGACGCCGCTATGCCACCGCTACCAGGCTTCACGGACAACCCTCCCCAGACCCGCTCCGACGTGGTTTTGACTGCCAAGGCAATAATCCGCCCCCTGGTGTAGTACAACTCTCCAGGGTGTGCTGTTGTTCGATTACCTACAACGTCTGGTACGCTCTACGATGACAGAGCTGCTAGGCTAAAGGGTTTTGCGCGTCCGCTGTGGGTGACTGGATCTCTGCTCGTAAGCGGTGATTGCTGTGAGGAGTTGCTGGCCAGGGTAGTCACTGGCCTGAGCAATGGCACAAATCCGGTGCATGATGAGTACTGGGGGGATATTGGGGACTACGACCAGAGGATGGTCGAGACGGAGCCAATCGCTTTCACTCTTCTCTCTAGTCCACGGAATGTGCTCTGGGACAGACTGAAACCTTGTGTTTGCTTCAAAATTGCCACGTGGTTTCTGCAATTGAACGGCAAGCAGATGCCCCGGGTGAACTGGCTCTAGTTCAGCATCTTCACGAACCTTGTCTTGCTGAAACTGTGCGAGATGAGTGAACCGGCCATCCGGATACAAATGAATATGGACTTGCAGATCTATCTGCAAGACGGGTGGTCCAGTGACGGGGCGTGGAGGAGACGTGAAATGGATGACGATGAATGGCTATTATTCCAGGAGATCGGCCGGATCCACAGCATCAAGCTGGACAGATACGTCGACCACTACTCGGGAAGCTTTGCGATTCAATTCAGTCATCTCCTCTACATACGTGTAGCTGGTGATTTCGATTCACAGAGGACTGCTCGCTATGAACAACAGGCCAGGGACTTTGGTTCGCAGATTTGGAGGTGCTTCAATGAGCAGCGTCAGTTACGATCTGACCGTATCGCTACGCAATTCAAACTCATTCTGATATGACTCAGGAGCTACCATTCCTTTCGGACGATCCATGATGTATCGTTTCTGCTGCGGAGCATTCTTCGCGAGCCTCGCTGCGGCTGGGCCTTTATATGGACCTGGGGATATCAAAGGGTTTCTGCTCCGTCATCTGCGGTAGTGGGAACGCAACTCATCAGATACTTTTTACTCGGGCGGAATTCTGAATTTGGGCTGACTCTATCCGTAGGTAGGGCTTGCGTTAATCAAAGCTGAGCATATACTCACGTTGCAGGAACATGTACCTCGCCGAAGACTATAACTCGCCGCAGTCCGTCTATTGGTGTCTCAAGTGCTTTATCGCCATCATGCTGCCTTCCGGCGAGCCGTTCTGGGCTGAAGCCGATGGCGCATACCCTACGATCGACCCATCCAGGGCCTTGGTCCAGCTTCAAGCCCGGCGACAGATACTCTGTAATGCTGCGAAAGGACATCATTTTCTCCTCTCGTCGGCTCAATTCACCTCTTTGTACTGGAAAGGCGCAGCAACAAAATACAGCAAATCCGCGTATTCGTCTGCGTTCTGATTTTGCATCCCCACAGCGCAGGCAACGCTCCAAGAACTAGCACCCGATAATGCACTGGCCTTCAGCAGAGGCGGGAGGCAAACATGGTAGAAGTGCCGAGAACCTACATTTGAAGTGTGTAAGGTGTACTCTGAAAACCACGTTGTGGAGAAGCTTCCCATCATGAATGTTATGTGATCGTGCAGTCTATGTCACGACAACGCTTATCCCTCCGTCGAGAAGATGGCCAGGTTGGCATCTCCGTGTGCACCAGATCCGACTCGAAACAGCCGGCCATCTCTTCATATTGCTCAGGGAGGCCTTGATCAATCTAAATAACGAAGACCTCAATCACGTTGACAGTATTTAGAGGGCTTCGCATCGGATAGTGATTCTGCTGTCGTGTTCTCTAGCGCTGGAGCTTCTGACGTTTCGAGCTTCTTAGTGAAGTGCTCGGCCCAGAGGGATCAAGCGGATGATGTCGGTACTGCAACCTGAGGCGAATACCACTGGCGAGTATGAGGCGAGCCGTTTGAACAAGGATGACATATTTGTACATGGATTTTCTCGGTTGTTGGCGGTGATGATCAGTCAAGCAAATGAACATCATCGAAAGGCCTGGGAAGATCCTCCCCGGATAAAGACAAGTGTGGATGGGTCGGGAGACTTCGTTTTTGCCAGTATAGCCTGGCTTCACAAATTAGTATACACTGGACATATGATGAAAACGAGCGTGAGACGAATAAAACAGCAGTCAGGCCAGACTTTGTCGCTCAGCCGGTTGGCCATTCTCTAGGGAATCGGATATTGACCTGAACGTCTGTTGCATTATGGTGCGCCGTTGCTCAAATCGTCCATAGGATTCGCCAATGAGAATGAACCCACTATTTCAGTGTATATATAGCAAATCTCTCGATTGCATCTGAGTATTGCCATTAATCTGCCAAGCGTAAAGACAAGGTTACCTAGAATTGTGGCTACTTGCTTTAACGGATAAGTCTTATTCTGACTGTTGACTTCTTTATTTAGAAAGCCAATATTATTATACTGCTATGTGATAATATAGAATAAGGAATATTCTTCTTGTCCTTTGGTTAATACAAAGTAAATCTGCTTTAGAGTCTGCAACTAAGTTGGGAAACCACGCACCCGAGACCACAGAAAGACTTCTAGGCAGAATAACCTGGCCGCTTTTGCTGCCGAGGATTTGAGCCACTATGGTATTAGCAACATCCCCTGGCTCCAGCACAGGGTCTTTAAACTCGCCCGTCTGTATCAAGGGTTCCAGTGGTGTCCGAACCCACGTGAGATGTATGATACTATTGCTGACGTCGGTTTAATTGGCTTCAATGGACTCGCCCTTCAACAAGCACGCGTCTGCTCTAAACTCATAATGTCTTACCTAGTTTGAATGTCAGGCGTAGACCTTCGTGGAATGCAAGGGCGGTAGCTTTAGTGCAGCTGTACTCTGTGTTGCTTGCGATCGTGAGAAAGGATGCCGTGCTGGCGATAGTGACGACATGTCCGTGATTCATCTTGATCATAAATGGTAGGAACTCTCTGACGAGGAAGAAATGAGCGACGATATTGACATCAAACGTCCGGCGGATCTCATCGTTGGTGCTGTCGAGGATGTTTTTGGCATAGCCAATGCCGGCATTATTCACGAGGACAGTGGGATCACCGACTTGCTGATATCTTCGTTCGATGTGACGTCCAATTTGAAGAACCAGATATTGGAAGGTAGCGGTGTCTTGGGAAGCTGCAGATCGAAAACGACCTTGACGCTGCGCTTTGCGAGCTTTCGCGCCACGAGCTCCCCTAGACCACTGGAGCGCCTGTGACAAGCACAATTTCCCTGCGCCAGTCCCATTGGATCCGGGAAGAGTTGCCCAATGCGCGATTGATCAGGAAGCTGTTGATGAAGCATAACAGATCGAGGGCGCCGAGTACACCGGCAGCTGTCCGAGCCGGGGCCGGGACGGATTCGACCAAAGATAGGATCCGTTGCCGGATGGTTAAGAAGATTGACCAGCACTGTTCTTTGGTCCTGCGGGTAGCAAGGCCACTGTTGTTCTTTTTTCCACACTGGACGCACCTAATACAACAAGAAGATTGACCAGCTTTGAAGGTCCATTGTGGCTTGAAATTCTCGGTTAAGAGAAGCACCTTAGGCTGGTTGAGAGGAATATCAGGTTTCGGGACAGAGATAGTCAATGTAAATCAGAGAACGTCGGCCGATGAGGGCCTTATGGAAAGCCAGGTCATGTGGGTTAAATAATGTTGCGTCTAGGGATAAGGGGAATACCAGACAAGAGATCTGCAGAGTGCGCGCCGAGGCTCTCCGGCCCATGTCTTCTCCCCAGCCGACTACAATGCGAGGCCTATGCCGCTCCTATCTGACTTGAGTGTTTTAGGCTGTTGGTTACCGTCCCTAGATCTGATAGGCCCACAGCCCCCCTGATAAGTCGCTTCTTTGTTCTCTATATTATTCGATACTGAGACGATCCTGATATGCTGGCAACTCGAGAGGACCTCAAAATCAAGAGCTCCCGTGATGCCCTGAAGATCGCCCTCTCCATCTTCACGAACCAACATGTTCCCAAGCACCTACACCCGTGATCGTCATGGGCTATGGCATTGGTGCCGTCAAAGTGCTGCCCTACCACAGTTCGCAACGGCCTTCGCCAAGCAAGGGTACGCAGCAGCTCTGTTCGACTACCTGCACTGGGGCCAAAGCGACGGTGAACCCAGGTGGGAGAACTGCAGGACTTTATGTTGTCGCATGGGTGCGTTCGCAGCCAGAAACGTTCGGCAGCCAACCCATCGTGGCCTGGGGATCAAGTTTCGGCGGCATGCATGTCACTGCGCTAATGGCGCAAGATCATCGTCTAAGAGCCGGTATCGCGCAGTGTCCTTGGGCATCTGGATGTTGCCATTTTTCTACTTGCGGCTTGGATTGAAGGCGATGGCAGACGTGATCGGGGGCGTAATTGGCGCTGAGCCCATCTATGTCAACCTGCTCGGCGATGACACGCCAGGCGCGCCGCTCTCCCTCATGAGAGGATCAGAAGCCTTGAACGGGTTCAAGAACCTCCAGCCCGTAGATGGCACTATCTTTCCAGCAGCATTACGGCACCAATATCTGCTTATCCTACCACCGTCGAATCAACGCTGCGGGTGCGAAAGAGCCTCATTTGCAGTCTACCCCTCATCCAAATAATGTAGGGCTTTCAACATCTCGCCATATGGAAGATAGTCGCGAACTTAGACATATACTAGCCATTACAGTACGTAGCTTTCGTCTGGATTGGTTCAGATTTGTACGCAAAATTCCTCCACTTTTCTCACGCTCTCATCATGGATCCCGTCTCTATCCTGGGCACCACTGCTGCTGCTGCGCAGCTCATTGATTACTCGACCAAGTTCGTCAAGATTGCGATCAAACTGGGCAAAGCTACAAACCAAATTCCGTCCGACGTGCAAGAGATGGAGGCTGCGGCAAACGATCTTGTGGAGTCACTCCAACAGCTCGAAACGCACACTGCAGGGACTGACAACGACCATCGCGCAATGTGCGATGCATCCCGGGTTGTAGCAGAAGAGCTCCTGAGTGCTGTTGGAGGCATAAAGAAAGATTCTAGCGGTAGCAAGTGGACCATACCTCCTAGAGCGTTTCGGACTCTTCGAGGCCAAAAAGATGCCAGAGGCTTTGAGGTGAAGCTTGAAAGATTACGACTTCAACTCGCTACCCATCTTGCAATCACCTCCCAGTAAGTTCATCAGAGATACACAGCAGGGGGCGCAGCTTTTGACAGGAATTTAGAAAACACCACAGCCTCACTCAAACAAAGCTTGAGTCTGTAGCTGAAAGTATCCTCCGTATGGAGAATAAACTTGACTTATTAGGATCCTCAGGTAATGCAAGAATTGGCATAAATGGGTCGGTTTTATGCCCAGAGGATGTAAGTATTAACCAACGAGCTGTATCAATGTGGACTACATTCAGAGACTAATAAGCGCCTCTCAAGTCGCGTAATGATACCCAAGCGCCAATCTCTCTTCTGGACACCAGTCTCTCGGATACATCCACTGAAAATCATCTGGGGCCATCTACCGAAGCGCCTACCGAAGGATCTCTCGTACCATCTGACCAATCAGCACATCAAGCATCACAAATCAATGAGATCTCAACTTACCAATCCGTCAATGTTAGGAGTCTGGCCTGGTCCCGATGCCGCAATCCTCGCTGTGTTTGCTCTTGTCATCTCAACAGATACCTGAGAACTCCTCTGCTCGTGAAAGCATTGCTTGGAGCTCTATCATTTCGGGGAACTTGTGCCAACCACGACTCGAGTCTCTGGGAGCTCAAATACTGGGTACCGGAGTGGATGTCCAATTACAACATCTATCTTTTATTTGAGAGAAGTGCTTGCGGGTCTCCATCGCTGGGTTTGAGGTTCCAAAGAAAAGTGCCTTGGGGCATCCAGGATTCCATTATCAGGTTCACGATTAAAGGGGATGTCCGTGGCATCAGATCCATCCTCGACAGTAAAAAAGGATGCTTGGACGACGTTGACCCAAACCACGGCTTTACAGCTCTTCACGTAAGTCTTTCGACCCACGTAACCAACGAACACGAGATGACGTTCAACTCCAAATAGTATGCGATTACCGCAGGTGAAGTCGATGCATGCAAGCAGCTACTCTTAGCTGGTGCCGACAGATGGGTCGAAGATGCGTGCAAGAGGTGAGCTCCGTCCTCCTCGAACCTCAGTGTAGGCAACGCTGAGAGACAATGCTTAGATCAGCGACCCAACTTGCATGGGAACGGATTTTTATAAACAATGCCCGTCCAGAAATGCTCGAATTTTTCACAGTCCACTTTCCGGAGGAGGACCAGGAATACCGCAACTTTTCCCCAATACACAAGGCCATACTAGGCATCGAAGGCTTCACCCTATCGCAAGTATTGGAGCACAATACCGGTATTACGAGAATCCCTATCAATGTTATGGATTCGGCAGGGAAGACTGCACTACACTGGGCAGCACTTCGGGGAGATTTGAGCGCCGTTGAGCGTCTGCTAGACGAAGGGGCGGACGTGAATGCTATCGACCAGCACCTTCGTACCCCACTGTCGTACGCCGTCGACATGTCAACCAGCCCTCGCATCGTCGAGCTGCTCATCTTGTCACGGGCGGAGGTGAACTGTCCGAGCGACCGTGGCTGTACGCCACTTCATTATGCGTCCAGGAGAAAAGCAAGTTTCCGGGCGGTACAAATCCTGATTCGCGCGGGAGCAAAAATAGACGTGAAGAACCGCCTGGGCAATACAGCCTTTGTGGGTGCGGCAACCCACAACAATACAGCCATAGGCAGGATTCTGCTCGAAGAGGGCGCCGACAGGTACAACGTTAACCACTATGGCGATACGCCACTGCGAGAATGTCTTTACCACAATTCTCACGAATTTCTCAGCATGCTTTTGAAGGATGGGACGAGATATAATGACATCAACAAGCATGGAGCATCTCTGCTGCACGCAGTTGCGCTGGAAGGTGATTTCAAGACAATCGAAATCCTCAAGGCCGCTCAACTGACCGGATTGGACCCTCAGCTCCTTAATAGCAAGGGAGAAACTGCCATGGACGTCTGCAAGATGAGAGATACAACGCAAGAATTTAGAGACGCATTCTCGGGATTTTTGTCGAGCCTTCGTTTAGTCTAGGATTTTCCATTGCAAAATCGCTTATCAAACTGATGGGCGGCGACATTGGATTCCGCAAGAGTCCGGACAAGCAAGGCGGTCTTTTCTGGTTTTTAGTCAAGTCCAAGAAGCTGGAACCCCTAGACCACTTTGCAGTCGCAAGTGCCAAGCTACAACGCAGCGTAGAGCTATCCCAATAACAACTGGTGAAGAATGAAGACGGGGCTACTCATTTGAACAACCCGAGATAGATATCAACTCGAGCACGACTAGTAGCAGCCGAAGATAACATCATAGACCAGAAAGTCCTTATAGGTACGGCTTTGGCTTTAAACAATTACTATTATTAGAGATGTGCACAGGCAATCGAGGCTTTGAATGCAGCTCCTAAACCTTTTATCTGATATTAATAGACATCAACATACCTGTAATGAATGAATACGAAACCACAATGCGCATACGGAAAAGGGTTTGCGTATACCCATCATTGCCATAAGTGTATGTGCTAAGCGGATAAACAATATTCATGAAGAAGCTGCTAATATGATTAGCAAGGCCAGGTGGACTGCTAAAATTCACCAAGAAGTCCTTCTCGACTAAGGTGTTTACTTTAATGGCTAACCTAAACCCATGAATTAGTAACCCTCCCCAAAGACATTTCTAACGTGGCTAGTTGGTTGTGATAAGTTCTTTTTGATGAAGAGACTGTCTTGCTCGAAGCTGGAATTTATCCCATTACACAATATCAGCTTGTATATCTCAGGACAACATAATTTGGTTACCCGCTCTCTTCAATGACGATTTAAAGTCATGTCTTTCTAGCTAGGTTGCTGCATGCCTAGTTTCATCGCTTTTCCCTTCCACTTGGCACTTTGGCGCTTTGCCAGACCATTTATCTCATCTTGTTGACTACAAGGATACAAGTGCGTACAATGCCGAAAGTCGGTTGTTATATCTGACAGTGACATCCCCCAAGTGCGTTCACATCTTGTATCCAAACTTTTCAATTTGGGCCCTCCAGGCTTCGTCAGGCTACTCCGGAATGCTTCTCTTCATCAGGACTCCAATTACGACAACAATCAACCACGTCACGATACTTTGTCCCCATTCGTGACGGCGACGTAGCAAGCATGCCCAAAATCACTTCGTGTCTAGATGTGCCGTCTTTGCCCTGAACTGTTCGGCTTGCCCTTTCAATGGCACCCAGCATCCAATCTCGAGCAAGGCGACACCAAGACCGTAGATATCATATTGTCTCTGGTATCTCGGCCTCTTTGATGCACCTTTGCCGTCCGGCACTCATATCAGGTCGGGATGGCAGTATATGTCGAAACCAAAGCTCTTAAACTGGTCAAGAGTTTGGTCTTTGGCAGTGTCTGGGCGGGAAAACTCGAAGCCGGCAATGTATGGTGTGGAGTAGTCCGGTTGGTCAGCGTGGGATGGAGTGAAGAAGAGTATGTTGCTGCTGCGAACCGCTTTGTGAAGCCATTTGCTAGAGTGAGACTCCAGGATCGATTCTGCAAGCCTTGTTGCGATGCGGAACCTTTGCGACAGTGTTGGCTTACGCATTTCCGACCATACAAACGCGTTTTGCAAAGTGTGAGGCTCCATTGTTGGGTTCGCTGATGGTGGGTGGCGGTACAAGAAGCAAAAGTCAAGACGCTTCCGTTCTCCTGCCCCACTGTCGGCAATGCTATAAGCTACCAAGTCAAGACACCGAAGTTTGGCTGGTTTGTTGTCCAAGTGTAGCATTTTGGCGAGCCGGTCGGCTCTGGTTTCAGCCTCCCTTTTCTCGTCCGCTCCCCAGTTGGTTTAGCCAAGCTTCCATTCTTGTATGACTGAAGCGACATCGTCTAGCAACTATCAGTCTTGGGGCATCTTGGGGTATTGTGGGTTTAAGATAAAACACATACGAGAGGCATTGCCTGTATGAAATCGGCCAATTCGTCTTAGATTCCCATCCGCGATACCAGGGATAGTTGAAGGCTTGATGCTGCTTGAAAGCACTCTGAGCCCACTAGGCCGATGTTGCTCCTCGAGGCTCAAAAGACCGAGGCGGAAACTTGCGTCATTAGAAAGAGATGGATGGTTGGCTTGGGCCACTTGCTGGATTAATCGGAGCTCCTGGGCGGACTGGGCAGAAAGCAGCAGCTGTGTATGCATGTTCGATAAGAGGATATGCAGCATTCTACTGTGGACGATCCCTTCTAGTCTGTCATTCCATTCTTTGAAACGCTTTATCAGCTTCTGGATCTCCTCTTTTCCTCCTTCTTTGTAGACTTTGGTTTGGAACGCAACACGCCTCCGGAGAGAAACCTCCGATGTTGCCGTTATACCGGTAGCACTGATACCGGCACCATACTTCAGAAGCTCTTGATCCAGTTCCTTTAAAATGCTCCGGACCTCAACCAAAGCATTCTGGAGTGGCAGTTGCAAGTTAAGTAGCGAATTACTGGTCAGCGTCGATGGCAACTGGTTGTTGCCGATTCGAAGCGTATCGATTTGGACTGGGGAGTATTGCTAGAACTTGCGACATCCTTAGCCTGACTTGTTCAAAATCATACTCCGCGTATACGAGTTAATTCCCTCAATGACTCGGGCGGCTTGAAGACAGCTCTGGGCCACAGAAATCAGCCTAGATGTACCGATGACGAGACTCACAATATCCATTCTGAGTTACAGAATGAATATACACACCAGCCAGTTCCAAGAACACGAGAATAAAACACGGAAGTTGAGCGAAATGCGGCATATTTATCGCCACTACATCAAAGCCTGATAATGGCGAGCTGAAAGCCTAGCCTGTTATTGACTACAAGGGGTGTGCAGATTGCGGCTGAGTTCAAATAGTCGAGCCGAAATATGCATTTCATGGTTCTCAGCGGAATCGGCATTTCTGTTGCCTCTGCTATACTGTGACTGTGCTTGCATCTTGTCTGGCATCCTGGATGCCGCCGACTTTAAGTTCGTTTCAGGCCATCTTTCCATTTCGCGCGATTCTATAATGCCGAGGGATTCTTGGCCTAGGTCAGGTTTCTCACGCTTCTGGCTTGCAGCCCACATCAAAATGGACAATGTCGAGTCACTCTACCTCATGGAACAGCTAAGGCTGGATGATGCCGATCGCAGCCGAGACCAAACCCTGACCGCACGAGTAGCAGTGGACAATGCATCACAGGCTTCGGAAGATGAGCCATTCCCTTCTGCAGCAACTTGAGGAACGCAATGCAGAGAGCGCTACCAGCATATCGTCGTTTATGGCTGTCGTCGCCTCTGTCAATCCCCATTCAAGCCCAGAACCCTCCACCGCCCGTGGTCCATATCTGCAGGTCACGGAGCTCATGGCGCTGTCGAAGTGCACCGATATGTTCCCGTCCGAAACTTCAACGTCTTCAATGACTGTTCGACTTTGAAGCCCACAGCCAACACGATTGACGTCAAAGAGAGCGAATACTACGCAGGCAAGCGCTTGCCAAGACAAACAAACACCAAGCATACAGCATGCTCGCTGATGAGCTGCGCATTCTCGCTCATAATGATCCCGAGGGCACCCGAACATCGTATTTCTTTCGGCGTTTCCTACGCGCCCTCACCTAGTGGGCCAAGTCTCGCAGAACCAAGTTTGTTCTGCAAGAAGGTGATTGCGGCAATCTTTCACCTTTTACCGCGAAGCCGGTAGATTTGATCGTCACAAGCTTGTAAAGGTCAAGATGAGGTTGTGCTATGATATAGCATGTGGACTCGAAGCGCTCCATCGCCACGGTGTTGTTCATTGCGACCTGGAGCCCAAGAACATCTTAACTAGGCGACGTCACGGCCGCTCAAGGGGCATTTTATGTTGCAACAATGAGCTTGAGGCTGGTCAAGTAGCAGCCGATGCATTGACTGGCAATGGACCATTCATTGCCATGCTTGCTGATTTTGTGGCTCCATCATTCTTTCTGATAGCAAGGGTGCGCCCGAAAGTCTGGACTCCTCTGGTGTGCACCGGAATGCTACTTAGAGGCCCCGGTACCTACATCTCTACTGTCGAGAATCGACATTTATTCGGCTGGTCTGATATTCGTGGAAGGCAGGGATATCTTCACTCGTGTAATACATCCGCCTGCACGACATCACTATGGATTACATCACTATGGATAGCGTCTAAATGTTCTGACCCCGATCCTGCTAACGGCCTGCTCAAGATCCGTAAAAGCTAAAACCTTCCGTGCAAGCCTTACAAGCGGGCTCCAAACAGAGATACTCAAAGATATGATTTATGAAATCCAACTCGTCATGGACATCAAGTGTCATGGCTCTCCTGCTCCTCTTGATGAGTTAGTACCAACACAATATCTGGAGAGGGCGGCGAGTGCTGCCTATTCAAGGCTTTGGAACTGGACGCGACAATGCTCAAGTTCTGAAATGGCTCCAATTTCCTGTGAGTTGGGAGATCCAAATGCAGGCAAATATCCTTCCTCTGACAGAATCTCTGGGGCTGGTCGATCCAGACTTGGGCTCGTGGCACCCTCCAGACGTATTTCGATGACATGCTGCGCGAGGCGGAACGGTTGGAGTTGTTGGCGCGGCGATGGAGGCGCAGAGGCATAGATAGCTGGACAGGCAAGCCGAGCGCAAGCCACCCGGAGCTGCTTCAGCCTCGTGGTCATAGAGTTCACAGTCCAGGACCGCCTAACACAGATGGCGGCGTGCGGAGGAGGGATAAGATGCGGGACAAGTTCACATGGTTAAGAACTTTGATAACCCTATTGTTATATGAGACTGAGGCAGTTCCTTGTCAAAACCCAACTGCTTCGTAGACTACCATTTCAGCAGTCGTTACCAGAGCTTTGGATTGCAGCAGTTCAAAGTTGAGGGGTCGGCATGGCTTCCAGGCTGTGGGAGCAGTTGGATGTTTTGTTAATATCGCCTTCTAACTTGACTCCCATATCGACTGCCCTATCCCAGAAAGCGACCCTGAGTGGCTGCGATTTACTGATGATGACCTCGTTCATCGCCTCCCTGCGATGATCTCGGCCGCCTTCTTGGCAAAGGCGTAGACGGCTGTCATGATATTCCGCGCGGAGTAATGGACAGGACGCTGCCGTCGCACACCCTCGAACTGCGAGTGCAGCCGTATGGACTGGAAACGGCCCCATAATGCAGGAGACAATACATGACCTACGCGATTTCATTCGGGTTGCTGACCTCGACCAGTGGATGCTTGTATTGCGACCTGTCTGCAGATAACACAGTCCAAGTGTAACTTGGTTAGAGTTCGACATATACATAGATTAAAAACAGTCATAGCAGGCTATTGTTAAGCTGTCTTATAACGTTTAGGGCAGCTAACTCACCAAGCCTCGAAATAAGATATGCCCCACCAACTCTCACAGAGTTGTGCTCCCCACAAGCCTAGTTGTGTCATAACTCGCCGGGTTGCCGCTAAATTACCTGTTAGGGGAATTACCTTATCAGTATGTGGGTTTAAACTTCGAATAGGATGTATACGCGGTTGCATTAGCAGTCTAGGGTCCATAAACATCCTTGTTTTTTCATTAGAAATGCCCCAGAAGAGGCAGCTCATTTTATCTATAATGGGGCAAGCACGTGGAGTATACCAGGATGCGGGGTATAAGTATGTCGGGTGCTCTTCAAATGCCCAACTCTTCATGGTATACTCACCATGGCTCGCTTTCTCGCCTTAGCAGCGATAACACTTGTCGCCGCTGACACGGCCTCGGTATGGGACCTCTTCAACGCCACGGTCGAAGGACGTCTGCATAGCCTTCGCCCGGTCCCGGAACCGTGTTTCATATCGCCCGAGTCTGAGGCTTGTGCTTACATACGGGGGAACCAGAGCTCGTCCGCCTTCATGGCGAGCTTACCGAGTGGATACTCATTGATGCAGAGCGCGCTTTGTCTCGGTTGTCCATCTGACGCTTGCATCCCGGACGTTACCGATACTTGCAGCCAGGGCCGTGTGCCTAGTTACTATGTCAATGTCTCGGGAGCGTCTGACGTGTTGGCTGCATACCGGTTCGCCCAGGCTGATAACGGAGTGTATCTGAGCATCAAAAACAGCGGGCACGATTATATGATGCGGAACAGCCAGAAGGGGTCCAAGAGCGTGAGTCTCTGGGTGCATAATCTCAAGGGATTGGTGCACCATTTGGACTTTCATGCTGAAGGATGCGATGTTGCTAGCACGGGGAGCAGAGCTATGACCGTCGGCGCAGGAGAGCTGACGGATGCTATATACCGTTTCGCATCGGAGAACAATAGCACCTTTGTCGCAGGCTACTCGGGCACCATCGCCGCAGCTGGAGGGTACACCTTGGGTGGCGGGCACAGCGTCCTGTCTCCCGCGTACGGCCTCGCGGCCGATCGCGTCCTTGAGTTCACGGTCGTGACGCCTGATGGACACGTCCGCATTGCAAACGCATGCCAGAACGATGACCTTTTCCGAGCTCTTAGGGGCGGTGGTGCGGGCTTCGGCGTGGTCTTGTCTACTACGTTCAGTGTGGAAGTCGCGGGTCCCATAGCCGTGGCAGTCATCCGTCTGCCAAATGTCACTACGGCAGAGACGTCGCTGCAATGGGTCGACGTGATGGCGAGAGAATCGCTGCGTTGGGGGCGAGAGGGATGGGGCGGCCACGCGCAGGGCTTGTCGATGACGCATCTGAACCCCCTTTCTCCTTTCAGCAGCAACCTCACCGCCGCCCAAGAGTCAATGCGAGCGGCCAGCGACTTCGCGCTCGCTCATGGGGGCACGAGCACCATCGAGATCCTTCCTGATTTTCTTGCGGCATGGGATAAATATGTTAACCCGGCTGCGGTGGGCGCTTTCCGATTCCTTACGTCAACTCTTGCCCCAGCCACCATGTTCGACAACGAAGAAGGGCTGGCAAAGATTTCGGCATATCTGAGAAAGGTTAGTACCATGGGATTCGATCCCCGAAGCTTCTATATCCCCGTAGGTACGCCCCTGGGTATTCGTGGCAACCTTACCACGGTACATCCAGATTGGTACGGAGCTGTATGGCAGATTGCGCACGGCTTGAACATCTCCCCTAACGCGGGATACCAAGAACGATTGGACAACCTGACGACGCTGTCTAGAGTGACGAAGATGCAACAGGAGTTAATTGGCGGCGAGGAACCTCTTGCTTACTACAACGAGGCGAATCCCTTTACTAGTAACTGGAGGGAGAGTTGGTGGGGTATGGAAAATTATCAGTTCTTGCTTCAAGTCAAGAAGAAGTATGACCCTTATGGCTTGCTCAACTGCTGGAAGTGCGTTGGATTCGACGAGGAGGACTTTGCTAGTATGAGGTACTCCTGCATGACGCGGATGCAGAAGGATATTGATAAGCAGATCTTACTAGGTTAGATGAATTGATAGTATGATAATGGAATTCGTGCAGTTTGGGGTAATGAAACAGGAAAAACAGCTAATAAGAGCGTTGCTATGTATTATTAGGATAGTAGCAGACTCTGTCAAGCATTCCGGCAAGTCGAACACAGTGGATTCACTTTGGGATTTTCACGAGAAGCTGTGTGCTTTGTCCATCTCACAGTGTCTTCATAATGAGACTACAAGATTATGGGGAGAACTAACTGTCCAGACCGGCCTGGACAAGGAAGTGCTCTTCGCTAATGAAGACCAGGCAGTCATCCAGCTGTTCTTTGCCGAATCTGATGTGAACCGACCAATCGTTACAAAAAGTAGTGGACGATATTGCATTACGCGACCATGTATGGAAGCCTTAAGCCAGTCATAGTTCTCGTCGAGAAACTAGGTGTCGATGTACGCTCACTGAACATGGCGGGCGAAAGCGCACTCGATGTAGACATAGGAGCATACAGATATCGCTACATATCTTTTCATGAAGCATGGGGAACGCCAACCTTGCTTTGCCTCTGGAAGTTGCCCGCTTCAAAACATTGGTTTTCTGCCAGTTGAGACGATCCCCGACTTCGTCTATGGGATCTTGGCTCCTCTGAGACCGCATGCCAGGATCAAGGCCATTGAGACATTACTGTCATATATAGCGTGAATCCGCTGTTGACTACTGCCGAGCCAGGTCACCCAGTCCTCTGCTCTTAGCTGAAGATGTCGATGAACACCTGGTCCGCGATATGCTGGGTACTATCAGAGAACACAACCATACGACACCACTAGTCAACCCTTCGAAAGCAAGGCCTGAGCCGCACAACAAATTGGCCCGCTCCTTTGTGCGTTTGGTGCAGATCCCTCGCTCGATTCCTGCGGCTTGTGCTGGGAAAAACCATGCCCGAGCTACAAAAACATTATAAAACTGATGATGGATTACAATATTGTGGCCGAGTTGCCCTTGGGGCTCGCATGCTACTATGGAAAGGACGAAGTCATGAAAGTCATCATGGATGTCTCGACTCTCGAAATCAGCGGCATCGACGTTATCCACACGGCGATTGATTGTGGATTTATTGATGCTATTGATTATTTACTGCCCAAGTTAATGTCGCCGTCTGACATAGCGGACTACAATCTTGTCATAAGCGCTGTGCATCATCAACCCACTGTACTCTCATTTTGAGCGAGGCGGCAAGGAGAGCAAACTCTGGCCTACAAGGATCCTTGGGTGCCACGACATTGGATATCGCCACGGAGTATGGCTAGACCTGGCGCGCTTTCTTCTAGATAAAGGGGCTTCGTACATACCGACTTAAGGGCAACCACAACATCAACGACGGAGAGCAGTCTACATTAGCTTCTGTCATTCCCCAGATAAAGCACATTGAGTTTCTCATAGACCTTAAGCCTAAGCCACGCCTTACGGTAACCAGTACTGAATTCAATATCTTTCATATCCTTGCCTCAGCTAAAAACTTATTAGTTTGTCCATCTTAAAGACATACCACTATAGTGAAACTCCTAGGAACTACCTGTCGAGCCAAATTCTTCCAAGTGCTCGAATACTTCTACAATCTAGACCCATTGCTCATTCGCCAATCTATAGGCTCTCCTTTCCGTCTGGTGAGTCTCCACTACTCCGAGGACGTTGGCAGATTTCTATACGAGCACGGCGCCGACATCAACGCCGTCCGCTGCTGGTCATACACCTTTGGATATACTGCAATTCACGTTAGTGGAGAACGTCCGGTGGACGAACATTTGACAATAAACGTTGATGGCAATACACCGCGTACCGGCGTGGCGTTCTGCGATTATGCATTTGCTGGGCCAACTTATTGGGTACGGGAGGGTATTCTGGGCAAAGGATTGAACTCTTTATACTCTGATTGGGGAGCTAAACGCTCAAAATAATCTTTCTTGTCAGAGTCCTGGATATTGGATGCAAGGGTAGACTACAAAACAACCCATGGATTTCTTACCAGCAACACAAAAATTTCTCCCTCAGACACATCCCATTACAATCCGCCCATCCCAAAGCCTAGAGGAAGGGGAAAGCCCGCCACTAATAGAAAGACCGAATTGGTTAAATATCACGGCATAATGCACGGCCAGCCTCGTCAGAACACGAGCCAACAACGGTATGTACACACATCAAGTCTGCTAACCGCAGGTCCCCCAAACTTCATACGCTTTGCTACCGCTACCCTCATTATTCTCTGGCTCCAGCCAACAGATAATCAAACAGATAATGCCAATCCAAGGAGCACGAATGTATATTGTTCTAATCAATGTCTTCCTGGCCATGGGATTTTAGCTTGCTGTCCTAGTGGCCTGACAGCAACCTCGGAGTATAAGCCGTGCAACAGGCACCCCACTAGATGCGAACAAGGTCCGGACCAAGTTGCCTTATCTGCAATCAGGCTTGTATTCTCCAATGCATGAGCCACGTGGAGTTTTGTGCAAAGCTTATTGGCCGATTCTTTTGAGGCTGAAAACGCTTATGCAGGCACTCAATATAACCGCCCGTCTCAATTGCATGAACAATGAGTGGCAAGGCTTGAACATGTGACATGAATTCGTCCATAAGTATGCGAGTTTGGGTCTGGATTGTCAGCCGACACCTTGATGGCCATCACTGTCAAATGCCGGATTTCCAATGTTGACCCAAGGCCATAGGAATAGACGGCACCAGCGCTATGCTGTCTTGTTGCTATGTGCTTCCATTCGATACGTAAGGGCAGGTTCAATCCACGACATCAAGATTGCCAATGGAACAGATTGCTCAGAAAAGGTTTCCTGCGACGCCATTCATGAGGGTTACTGGGATCGGCAAACATGCCAGGTCAGAATTGCAGCATTTCAACGACAGGATCCCAGTGGGTTCGCAAGATACAACAATACGGACTATTTCGCCGTCGAGAATGGTACCTTGGCGAACCGGATGGGCAGTATGACTCTGACAGGCAAGGGATGCGACGAGTTTTGTGGGGAACAGACTTTCTATTGGGACGCAGTCCCCAGAATGGTCACTTGGGTCGTGCCCGTTGTCCTTCTCTTAAGCAACATTGAACTCAGCCCAATCGACAGACGCCGGTTCATCACAATGTTACACGCGTTGGGGGACCCCATAGACAGTTTTTGGAGCATTCTACACAAGATGTACGTCTGGCGCCGTCTGCACGCCATCGCACTCAGCAGGTGTATGCAATCCAGCGGCATGTCACCGTCTTGGAAGGGGTATGCGTCAAGGACTCTGTCAAGGATCAAACATTGGTTTGTCGGTTGGAAATTGTGGTTCCAGATGTGGCGGAAGCGGCTCCGTCGCTGGAAGCGGTGGAGGCAGCAACACTGGAATGAGCGGCACGGACACAGGAGGGCACTGGAGCAAGAGGAAGACAGGGACACCTACCAGGACGAGCAGGAAGATGATCGCGAGAGCGAGCACGACCAGGCCCGCGTGATTGCTACCGTGTTGGCTGGGTTCGAGGAGATTAGCGGCGCCGAAATCGAGTCCGAGGTCTTTTACCAGATGGTGATGACGCAGCTCGGCCGGGTCGGCTCCGTGGAGCGGTCGCCAGGCGCATGGCAAGAATGGCGCAACTGCGCTCGAGTGCTGGCTGACGCGCGAACAAACGAAATCTCACGCACCCTCCTGGCCATCTTTATCTATGTCTTTGGTGTCGCCAGCGCGTTGTACGAGGTGGTTGGCGGTGGCAACACGTCCAAACCCGGTGGCCGCATTGGAAGCGCCGTCTTCCTCATGTGGCTGGCTCCTCTGTCGCTGCTTGCCAACACGGTTGGCACATTCACGAGTCGTCGCACGTGTCTCACCATCATGCGCCTGTTCACGGAGAGGTGTAGAGCGGCCTTGGCACGCGAAAAAGAAGAGGAGCAGCCGCAGCCGTCGCCGCAGCAAGGATATAATCATGCTAGACCAGCGCCGGCCCACCATCGGTCCCCGTCAATCGTCATCAGCCCCAGCGAGAGAGATGAGCCTAGCCTGTCCCTCCCTAGTCCGGCGATAGAAGCTGGCTCATCGACATTTGTCCCGGCCATCGATAGGTCTCGGGCACGAGCTCAGTCAACGAGCAACACCCATGATTATTTGTATGTAACAGTGAGCACTCCAACGACGTTCCTGTTCCGTGGACAGGAGCAATCTGGCCCTTCTGCGGCACGTCCCAGATCTCACTCGATGCAGGCCCAGAGAACACGCCCCCCGGCAGACAGCATTGCACTTGGACCAGTACCGGGTCAGAGGACACTTCAGTCTGACCCGCCATTCCTGCCAGACATTCCAAGGACAGCACCTCTTCGCCTAGATGATGCTGTGGAAGAAACAGCTTCCATCGTCATTGATAATCGTCGCCCTTCGGAAGTAGACCCCTTGGACCAGCGTGGTCGAGGTTCTAGCACACCGCAAGGCATGGGTAGAGGAAGCGAAGAACCCCTACTTTCTCGAGGCCAGCCTGAATTCAGAACTACCATGTTCACTGAGAGAGAAAAGGTGCCGCTCGTGTCACAGATGCCATGGCACGTCTATTTCCACTGGATGCAGCCTCTCGGAGCAATCTACACCTATCGTCCCTGGAAGGTATATTACCGCTCCATATCCATCAAGACGCACGCGCAATTCGCATCCAATTGGTTTCTATTCAGCTTGGCTGTGTTTCCAGTCGCCGTGAGTGTCGTCGGCGCCTTCATCATAATTTGGTATGCGGTGCCTGTTGGCTGGAGTTGCCGCCACGTCTGGGTGGTGGGAGTGGCCGTCTGCTGGCTCCTGAGCGTAGCATGTACGACGTGGATGCATCATGCGAAGCCGTTTGGCCTCAGCAACCGAACACTGTGGGTGCTGGTAACCATCAAGGACGGCATAGTCGGTATTGCCAGCCTGGCACTGGTTTTTCTTTCCACCACTGGTCTGTTCAACAGCTGCTACTGCTGGGCTAGCTATATGTGGCACAATGTCCGCCATACCCAGCCCCACGTACCTCTCGAAGCCTCTGATACGTACGATCACCATGCGGTATGGATCTACGGACCCATAGTGTTTGGCTGCCTGCTCTTGCAGCTTATATTCTTCGTGGTGGTCCTGGCTATATGGTGGGACGGCGTCTACGTAGTACGATGGAACGAGGAGCAATGCTGTCGAGAATGGCGCTACGAGGTTTCCAACGGCGGCATCAACATAAATTACAACGATGACGATCTATACTTGTTGTTTTGGTGCTGGAAAGATGAGCTTGAGGAAGAGGAGAACAAGGTTCAAGTGCGAAGGCGCACGTTTGAGCAAGAGAGGCGAATGAGTCGATCTAGGAGCCAGACGCCTGCTTTGCGTGCCAGGAGCGTTCTATAAGTAGAACTACGCTTACTATATATAACGACTCGGAACAAGCCGTCTCGCAGCCAGGCCGACATGGCCACGGAGGTTTCCGACCATGCGGTATGTGGGATTTCCCGTTCGTGTGCCTCAATGGGATACAGACCAGTGACTTCGAGGAGCCCCCTCTGACGACAAAGACGATATCAGATCAATAGATAACAATTGGTGCCGACCATGGGGTATGTGGCTAGGAAATCTGCTTTTATGTAACGCTACTCGGCCTTATGGGTTAGCAGGCTACTCTACTATTCTCTGAGTTCTTAATCTAGTATGACCGCCCCCTGCCAGTAACATGGAATAATGTCTTGCAATACAAGTATAAGATAGTTAATCTTCTTAGAAGACGTCTTGATAATCATTTCCCGGTACTTGTCTAGGTTGTTTGAAATGTCCAATGTGTATGCTTCCTTGAAATTTGAGCTCCACCATCCGGCCTTTCCTTTCGGCATCTTCGCGTCTTCCCATCCGATGATATCAGAATAGATATAGCACCTTTGGGCCCCGTCGTTAACGCTGTAATGATGTTCGTTTCACGCCTCACAACCTCCAGCAAGTCAGGCTGTGCATGATGCACAATAGAATGCCAAGGAGGAAGCCGAGGACCACCCTCGGGAGAAAGGCGCGAGGCAAACTTCCGGCCAAAGCTGCACATCTGCGAGAACTGAGAGCGCCCTGGGCGCTATATGGTAGTGGCATTCGACAGTGTTCGGCCGGTGGATTCCAAGTACGACCTGTTATTTGTGTACCATCGCTTGATCCGGCTGACGTGCACAAGTAGCGTACTGTCGGGTGTATCACGGAGAATCTTCACTGCTGGCTCCGTGAGTGTGCGCGGGTTTACTCTGAGCGCCAGAAGAAATCTGCCATGCCACTCTGGACGAGGACAATCTGGCTCCGGATAGAGTCCGGCATATCCCTTTGAGTGTTCGACCCATATACCCCTCAATTTATGTCGGTACAAGAAGCAACGTTGATCCCTTCTCTATGCAAATTACTGTATAATATAGCTCTATGTACCCGGCAGGAAGCCCAATATCCTAGGAAACCAAAGTCACGATTTTCTCCTGTATTTTTATTGGTCGAAACCCCGTCTGTGCATGAGGGCAGCTTACCACACTCAAAGGGATATGCTGGTGTACTTCTCGATGTAGGGGGCGGGGTAGAGCTGACCGAATTTCACTCCGGATCTCCATCTATCTCCGCAACATCACCAAATCACAGACATCAAACATGGGCATCGAATCCTTCACCGGCTCTCTGACAGCGGGCAATAGCTGACTGGCTAAGTCGATGCGAAGAGGACTTCGACATATACGACGATGAGAATCCCTATAAGAAGTTGACAAATCAACAGAAGATCCAGAGAGCCATGAAAACAGTCTCACCTGCCCACGAAGAGTCAAGGCGTAACTCCATGGTACACCCAGAATCGTCGGACTCTCGATAAAGACGACTGGGATACCTTCTGAGACAAGGTCAAAGAGTACGCTCTGGGCAAAGGATGGCGCATCAAAGTCTTGCGTGACTTTTACACCTACCATCAGGGGAGCGCCAGTCTTGCGGCCTACTTTGAAAAGTTCGCGGAGCTGAGATACACTATCGCCGGGACTAGCAAGTTGACAGAAGTGGATGATGTGGCGTACAAGTGCCATCTTCTCTTCAACAGCAGGCCCGAATTGGTCCAAAAATTCCTATACGAAAAGAAGAATGATTAAGAATTCGTTCAATACGATATCGGTGACATTACAGCCATTCTTCAGGACTTCGATACCGAGGTCCCGGTCCCAACACCCACCCCCACACCAGCGTCTGCGAACGCATCTACATCAGGACCTACAGCTGCCGCACCGCAGTACGTTTTCTATCTTCATCGTTTGCCATTTTTACCCACCTTCAACTGATAACGCCCTAGGGTCAATATCCCCTCACCGACTGCCAGTATCGGCTCGTATATGATAAGCGGCCTTTTTGGAACCACCGTCAATACTAGTGGGACTGATACCATGTTCTCCTGCCTGCAAGATATGCCAACTTCCTCTGCCAGTCTTGGACATGTTCTTCGAGTCGACTTATATTACAACGGCAACAGCATCATGCCTCAAATCCAGGCAATTTTTACTTTTATTATGGACCTTGGCATGAAATCTTATCCCCGACCCTATCGCGACAATCATGAAAGCAACTTCATCAGCCTTCCAACCGGAGACTATCTAACCCAGCTGACCATGACGCGGGACAACACCATTTCTGCTGCCACGCAATAGTGCGGCGGCGTATGCGGTTCGGCCGATGGAGCACGAGTTGGCGTGGAGAGAAAAGAACCGCGGCTGAGATATCTAGAGCTGAGGATAAGTAATCGTCCGGCAGCATCGTCCGAGATTGAGCTTTCTTTTCATGGGCTCGCCAGCAAGTCCACCGGCTTTTCAGAAAAACATCGCTACTCAGTAAGAAGGCAGAACTCACCATTGATAGTCCCCTGGCCGTCTTTCTTGACCACGCTGTGATCCTCCCATCGGAGATTCAAGTCGACGTTGGGGAAGGCCATGATGATTCACCTTTGAACGTAACTCTCGGGGTTTCGCGGGGGGGCTTTGGCCTTTATTAGAAGCATGGATCCTCTCTTAATATCCCCTTGAACGCGAAGCCTCAGATGATGTAGCCGCCCACGTCTTTTAACATGTCAGTACATAAAGTAACCTCTGAACCCGCACCACCTGTAACTACTGCGATGTACCCTATGTAGCGAGGGGAAATGCTGGTACATCTATCATTAGCCATTGACTTGGCCAAGACCCCAGTCCACTATATCTGAGGCTTCGCGCTCTTCGGCAGGCTTCTCCGTTTCGGACACACCTGGGGGACTAGAAACTCCACACGTTCCGCTCGCCAATCATCAATACTAAGGAAGGAGGTTTTTGCGGCACAATGTGCGCACATCGCACAGCTTTCGCTGGGATATACTCCGGGCGCTCCGACAGGAGCAACTGAAAGCGGGCTTGTTCAGTGGGACATCTCAAGCGGCACCTTGGTCAAAGATGGCACATCCGAGTCCTCGGCCTAGAATTTCTTCCAGCTTGACTCTGAGCCATTTCTCAGCCATCAAGGCCTGGTGAATCTCGATTCAGGTGCCCGTGGACTGACTGGCACATGATGCGAAGGGATTGTGAGTAACGGCAGCCTCGGAAAGTTAAACACAGCTGACCCCACCTGATGTATGGCAAACAGTGTTCTAAACACTGTCTAGTTGAATTCCAATGCAAAGATTATTACAGTTAAGCTCAAAGATGCCTGATCAAGGTCGTCAATCAATTGAGGTATATATATCCGAGGTGGCCGTGTACATACTGAAATAAAACAGTCATCTTGTGCTCAATCAGCCTGGACTCTCTCGAACTGCATTCAATCTACCGATCATCACCTAGCCTTTACCAACTTATAATCGACTTGTAGAGATCATGGCCTCTGTCAATCTTCCCACCACCATGAAGGCCGTCCTTCAGCCAGACAAACACTCCCACAAGCTCATCCTGTCCGAGCAGCCGGTTCCAGTACCAACTCATCCCATGGATATACTCGTCAAGGTCCACGCCACAGCTCCCGTCAAAGGCGAGCTGGATTGGGCCATCTGGGCACCTGAGTTTATTGGCAACGACAAAATCCCCATCCCAGGACAAGATCTCGCTGGAACCGTCGTCTCGGCTCCAGCCGACAGCAGCTTCAAGTTGGGCGACCAAGTCTACGCGCGCATCGAGGCCAATCGCCCAGGAGCTGCGGCAGAGTACGTTCTTGCGAGGGCTTCGGAACTTGCTATCAAGCCCAAGAACCTTAGCTGGGCCGAAACTGCTGCGACTCCAATCAGCGCCCTGACGGCATACCAGTCGCTGTTTACTCAAGGGACATTAGACCCCGCGGCGCTGTCGGGCGATGAAGCGGCGCGAGAGAAGAACGCGAAGCTCCGTGTTCTGGTCACCGCGGGAGCCGGAGGTGTCGGCAGCTGGGCCTTGCAGCTTGCCCGAGCCGCCGGAGCTGCTGCTGTCGCAACCGCTGTCAACTCAAAGAATCTCGATTTTGCGAGGGAACTAGGTGCGACAGAATTGATGGACTACACCAAGCAGTCCATCGGCGAATGGGTGGCCGAAGATCCGACATCTCGAGAAGTTGACCTAGTCTTTGACTGCATTGGAGGCCCATCACTCGCCCAGTCTTGGTATGCAGTCCGTAACGGAGGAACTCTCGTCAGTGTTTGTGGTGAACCGGAGAAGAATCGCCCAGAGGACGTGAAGAAGGATGTTCGCAGCTTGTTTTTCGTCATCACTCCCCTCGGCAAAGATTTGAACGTGATATCGCAAATGTTGGAGGCTGGCAAGCTCAAGCCAAATATTGATAGCGTGGTTGAATTTGATCAGTTTGCTGAGGCGTGGAACAAGGTTGAGTCTGGTCAAGCCAGGGGCAAGGTCGTTGTGAAGATCTCGGAGGAGTAGGAGCCCAGACTGGAAAAGTAGAGAGTCTCGATAATTTGAACTATGATGTATCGCGTGCCTCTCATACTGAATTTTCATCTGCAGCAACGTATAAAGCTTCAAGCCTGCTCTTTGGGCGTAATCGTCTTTGGGGTGGAAGAGTAAGAACCTTGCCTTATCAACGCAAGGAGAGATATAAGATTTCCTGTTTATGTGCCCCAATGGGATATAGACCAGTGACTTTAAGAAGGCCCCCTCTAATAATAAAGATAATATTAGATTAATAGATAATAACTGATTAAAAAAATACTCAATTAAGAAAGCTTATGGCTGCGGCAGATATCAAAAATTTTGAGCCACCTGCTGCAATTAGCCAGAAGCTTCTATCGCGATTCCGCCGTGGCGTCAGGCGCCTGGAGAAGCCTTCTGCAATGTGGCTTCGGCGAGTAATACAGTCGGGTCGGGATGAGGCATCGGCGAGTGATGCAGTCGGGCGAGACAGCTTGTTCCGGTAGGCTTGGTCAAGGCTGCTGTCAATGATGCGATATCAAGGTTTTCGATGACTGCAAAATGGCTTCCGGTGACTGGATCACACACAAGGAGAGATAATTAATTTACCTTGCATATAACACTCCATCATCTAAAGCTACCAGAACCACAATCTCTGCAACGCAAGGAAGCCTTCCTAGAGTGAGCGTACTTATCTGTTGGGTTGGTTTGCTTCGGTGATCCAATACTTTAGTCTTGGTTGCATATCATTCTGAGCTCTTTCCTCACTGACTGAGTCTCTCTTGCCATTTGCAACTGTCACGACAATCACCATCGAGACTAAAAATGGAAGAATGTACCCTGGGAAGCATCGTCAGCCATGTATTCCTCTCACCTCAGCTTCCTTCCGGCGAAGATGGGTCACCTGGGTACCAAACCTGACCGCCCTTCTTCTTTCGTCGCTCTGCGAATTCCAAACCCTCCAAGGCGGGAGGATTACAATGATTTCAGACGCGCCATCGCTGCCATTTACAACTTCCAGAAATCTTGGGACGGGTTGCCGGCATTCACGAGAATATTGCAAAAGACCTCCTTGCTCTTCTCAAGTATCAAGGTCAGCATTAGCTTGCCAAACCAGATTAGTTGCATCAATTCAATGCTACCGACAGAGAACACAACGAGACTCACAACGCTAAACTGACTGTCTTTCGAGCTTCCTGGGTGGCCTTTGAAGAGACAGCAAATAAGTTCACGAGACAGCCCGAACGAGACCGACGCAGCATCATATTGAAAACGTGGACCTGGACAACATGCTTGATAGTGAGATCTACCTTCTTGAAGGCCTTGCCTTTACTGAACTGCATAGCGACGTGATAAACTTCCAATCACAGCATTGGAAAGCAGTGCATGAGCAGTTCCAAATCTCGAATTCGAATATCCTGCCCGACAAAACGCTTGCGCGCCTCTCTTATCGGCGGGCATCAGACCCTTTTTGGAAGCTCGCAATTATCTCTTTCTGCATCTGACGTTCCAAGAGTACATCGCAGCACATTATTTTATACATCAGGGGAAAGATAGACAACCACTTAATTGTCTGACGTTCAGCAACAGAAATAAAAAAAAATCATACCTGCCGGGTTTCTTGGGAAATACGAATACAACGCTCGCTACGATATCTTCTGGCGCTTTGTTGCCGGCTTACTTGATATAGAGGAAACACTTCGCCTATTCCAGACGATTGAAATAGAGCCACGCCATCTCCTGGGCCCTACGCATCAATGACTAGCGATGCATTGCTTGAGCCAAGTAATGTAGCAGAGGGACTCGGCTGTCACGCCATTTCAAGCAAAGCTGGAAGATCAGCTATCACAGTGGCTCTTATTCGAATGCAAGTTCACGAATCAATCACGGCTAGCAAGCGAGATAGAGCTTCCATCGGAGGTATTAAAGAAGGTTTCCGGACAAGCATCTAAGAAAATCCAAGCACTGCTAGTAGAATCGCTAAGAACAAAACGCTCAGCCAAAGCCTTATTAGAAACGTATCAACGTTCATTATTACCAGCCCCTATCTGTGCCTCCTCTGCCCTATGCCTTCCTTGCCGCCTTGGTTCATCCTGCAACTACGCTGACGTCTGGACCGCCCGCCGTATCCACTGGCCCAGGTACTCAATCATGGCATTGTGCCTTTATGTTCCAGTGCGTTATTCCAGTGCGTTATTCCAGTGCGTAAGCAGGCTGCGGGCAAAGCTAGATGAACATGCTGGCCGCCAACAGAAGCTGTGGCCTTACCTACAACTGTAGCCTCTTCAAGGTCGAATTTGGCCATGAAGACGACTGCATTAGGCCCTCAGACTCGTGACTTTCTGTTTCGCCGTTGTCGAAGTGACAGCCCCAGTGGCGCTCCTGGCGGAACATGGAACCTGCTTCAGCAAAGACCTGGCGGCGTGCGCTGGGCTCGACAGCTCGTAGTCTCTGAAGAAAGTATGTGGCTAGGGATATATCAGCTCTACTAGCCTTCCGCACCAGCTCCACGCGCTGCCATAAAACCTCGTTGGAGCTCTAAATCTCTCAGCCGCGCTGTTCTTTCTCTGCACGCCAAATCGTGCTCCATCGGCCGAACCGTATACATCGCCGCCGCACTATTGCGTGGCAGCAGCCTGCAGCAAAGAGACAGCAGCTCTCCGTTCTCTGCATAGATGCATTTATGCGGGTTCGAGTATGCAAGCAGCAGCGCGTAGAGTGTTCCAAAACTGACATTGTAGAATCTGCAGTCCCTGGTGATGCAGACTCAAGCAGAACCAGCTGTAACAGAACAATAATGTCCGCTTGAGTCGAAAAGAACCGCAGTATCATTGACGAATGTCCCAGATAAGCGTCCCATTCTGCGAGATGGTACTCACCTGACTTGCATTTGCGCTTGCTGACGAGTTAACGCAGGCTCCACGAATCACACAGCATTACTTGCTTGACAGTAATGCAGCACTTCCGTACAACTCCGGTGACGGTGACCATGTCGCAGCAAGTACAGACACCGACCAAGTACCTCTGTTTACAGCCATGCCTAGCTATTTCTCGAAAACAGTCCTCACTACTCAGACGTTCCTACACATCCTTACAAACCCCCACCGAACATCAATCTCGGCTCTCATCATGAACGCCGTTATTAGCACTCTGCTAAACGAAATCTCAGTGCTGCAGATTGGTGGCGAGGACTACGAGCGCTCGATTGCAACTTCTAACCTATTGTATCGATTCTTCAGACTCGGCTGCATAGTACAGCCCAAACAGATCTCCAAGGTTAAACTGTTCTTCGGGTTGTCAAACTCTACAACATTGCCATTACCAAGAATAGGGGCCACTCACACATGAGGTCCTCTATAGCAAAGGAAGGCATTTCCCTTGATCTATCCAGACTGAGACGTTACCGTCAACATGGGCGCCAAGACCATAACTCTACAAGGCAGTGAGGTCTAGGAAAACTTACAAGGCCCTCGTCAAGGGCGGCCGATGTCCCACAGTAGGAGGTAGTGACTTTATTCTAGGGGCGGTTTAGGCCCATCTACGAAGCTTCGGCAGGGGCTGCGATGCCCTCAAGGAAGTGGCCATCGATACCGCCAATGCGGGTTACCGATAAGTGCAGCACCAAGGAGGGCCGGCTTTCTGGGCTCTCTGCGGCGCTGGAGTCGTGTTGAAATGAAGCTCAAACTCCAGAGGCTGTCGAACAGCGATTATCTCGTAGCCTCGAACCAGTATACTGGGTATCCGATACAGCAATTAAAGACTATATGGAGACCATGGATGACTTTATTCCACGGACTCGCCAGACCAGATCACGATTGACAGTACTTGGAGGTGCGAACAGGCACGAACCGATAGCGAGATAGGCGTTGAATTCTTTATTCATTATGATGGAGATAAGATCGCCTATACCACACGGGTCCCTCGTGACCCAGTAGTCCGAAGAGACCACCCAAGCGTTTCCCATAAACCCGTTCTAAAGGATCTCCAGCTTGTTTGTGTTTGGCAATGACAATGAATTAATGTAACGTTAGCGTGGCTGCAATAAATGGATTTGAAACCACAGTGCGTATGTAGAAAGGGTTAATTATAATAGAAAGAGTCTTATTAAGTCCATTCTACTGAATTCTCAAAAATAAGAATTACACGGCATATTAACGCACTTGCCATAAGTCTAAGCACTGCAAATAGCGCTTCTGTAATCGGGATAAATACCAGACTCGACAGAACCCACGCCCCGTATAAAGCCTGTATAATACACAGCAGGTATAAAAAAGACGTAAAGGCAGCAAATTTAAAACCCTCAGTCGTGACAGTTGGCTTTGGACCCATTGGTAGTGGTTTTCCCTGTGAGTAATTCCTAATCATGAGCCATCCGCCGAGGTGGAGGAGCATGACCGAGGCATACCATATGCCAGGTAGCGTGGTTAACGACGGGGCAATAGAGCACACAGCCCATACGCCAAGCTGATACATAAGGTGGGCGTTGTTGGCAATAACGCCAAGTGCGAAGATGTATTCAACCAAGCACACAAGAACAGCGGCGGCAGGGCTCAGGCTAGGCAACTTCCACTTTCGTTGAGAGTTTTGCGGGTTGAAAAACTCAGTGTGATCATTTACATGCATTAACTTGATAGCAGGACTCCCCGCCGCTAGCAACACTGCTAACGGAGTGTTTTGATAGGCTAATACCGCAGTATCAGCATAGCTTGGCCCTAGCTGTCCCAGCATCCCCGGAGCAAGACCAAGTACCACAGACGCAGCTGCAATCTCTGCCTTGCGGTACTCAGGGAACGCTTCAAGGATACAGCCCATAGCGTCGTAGCCAAGGTTTGGGTGGCTGATGCGATTGTCGCGGTAGTTGGTGACAGATTCGGTGCAATTGTTGCGGATGATATCTTTGATGAACTTCTCCCAGGAGGGATATGCATTGTCCCAGTGCGGCGAAGAAATTGTAGTAACTGTAACAAGTATAGGAATCACAGCCACAATGATGCAGATGCCGAGACCAATGAGCACTGTGGCTAGAGGCGGCCTATAGGACATGGTAATGAGATAAATTCTCAGGCGCGGTAATGTGAGAGTTGAGACAAATAATAATGTAGGTGAGAGTATCAGTCTGTAGAGAAGAATGACATGAGTTAAAGAAAGTGTGTGGACTCGCTGGGGACAGGCGCAATTTATTTTCTTTGTAGTAATGTATAAATATAGACGATGTATGTCTTCTTCCACAGCTGAGGTTGCTCCTCTTCAGCCGCACTGGTTAATCGGTATGAGGCGGCTGACATGGCTGACATGAAGTGCAGAATTTGTGTCAGCTAATAAAGAGTAATAAATTCCTCACTATTTCAAGCGGCAGGTGTCCTTCAGTTCCGGGGACCTCCGGTGCGGCTGAAGACTATATACTGCAAGTAAGCTGCAAGCTATCCCTTTGAGTCTTACGTATAGTGCTCTCACCAAATCTCTCCATGGAGGCCGATTCATCCCTTTTTCTATCAGTCAGTCAGGCAGAATCTGGAGAAGATGACTTGGAAGCCGGCCAAGAGCCAGAAATCAGCAATCTCTTCCTTCTGATATCTAACCTGATTCTCCGCTCCGACGGCATCAGCTTTGGGTCTGGTTGTCATTGGTAATGGGTTATCATTTCTTGTCAAAGGTCACCGGCTAGTAGCCCTGTATTTGCATACAAGATCTCCAAAGCCGGGCTACAATCGGCAAGTCGTCAAGTCTACACCTCCGCGACAAAGCATCAAATTCAAGCTTTGGTCACTGAATGCCGCGTACTCACGCATCCACCACTCGCACGACACGATAACATTGTCTCACTACGACGGATCCTATGGACACCGGATCCCAGCAACACAACCCAAACCACCGTATGCCTTGTTATGGACTATACCCAGTGCGGCACCCTGGCTCATCTCCAGCGCTATGCCCTCGCGTTGCGAGTGAAATGAAGCTGTGTCTTGACGTCGCCGAAGGGTTACTGGCACTGGGATGTCAAGACCGACAACGTTTTGATATTTCCTCACAAGGCCAAATATGTTGCCAAAATGGATTTCGGCTGCGCCGTGATTAATCCTCCGCCGGTCTTGGGATGGAGGACACCATGACACGCCTTGTAGGACATACGCCCTACTTTCTTGCCCGGAAGGCGGTAATGCCTTGCCCTCTAGCCAACTGCATCTCACGGATGTATACTCGTTCGAACTGCTGAAGTCTTGGCCGACGGTAGCGGCCCCTTGTCCACCTTCCTTGACCTACCTGTTGAAACAGCAGTTATGTGCCATCGCCCAGGCCCAGCGCCTAGATTATCGGCTTTGCGGGTTCGCCGCGGCCAGTATTTGGAATTTCGTCAAGCCTCATGGCTCAAGTAGTGAGGATCAGAACCATCTATTGCACCTGTTCATGCACATGATGGCTCTAGAACCACGCGCTCGAAGTCTCGAGGTGGCTGCTGACAAGTTACGAGAGTTGCTACATGTCATTCCAAGGCCGTGAGTGTCCCACGCCACCCGTTAATGAATTCTGATATTGAACCTCTGCATAGTAGACATGATGCGGTATAGCCTCTCCAGCCATTGCCTAACAAGTTTGGGCTTGTAAGTGCCAATTTTCTATGGAATTTTTGCATTGCTGAGTCCTTTAAGCTACCAACATCTATTGAGTTTATGGCTGTTCTTGGAGCGCCCTTACAAGAATGCTTTTACCAAGCACTAGAGGACATGCTAGCTCAAAGCAATCCTTCCGGAGACCACCAAGACAACACAGCGATATCATTCAGCTGTCTCTACGTAATGATTACTTGCAGGCTTGCTTGGCCCACCGAGCTCTTCAAACTGCTACTCAAGTTGACGAGACTAGGTGGAATCCCAGCCATGTTTGCCTCCAACAATTCTGAGCATCCGGGATGCTCTTGGTGGAAATATCACCAAAGACGAAGCCGAGGAGGCACTCGATGCTATATTAATTGCCGCCGCGAACGAGGCTCTCACGCCACGCCGGTGGATCCAGGCCAGGATTCCAGAAATACTTGAGCACCCTCGTTATACCACACTGAGAGACAGGCGACTTTATCAACTCCATGGAATGACAACGAATGCATTAAAAGTTCAGTCACAAGAAGGGTTCCAGTAACTTGTCCAACGTCTGACGAGCAATGGTCTTGCAGACGATACTATCTTTGGACAAGGAAACACAGTCCTCCATGCAGCGGCCTTATTTGGAAATGTTCAAATGATCAAGGAACTCACAGACATTCCTGCAACATCGATCTTCCCAATGGACTCGGCGAGAGCCCTTTGCTCCTCGCCAGCATGCAGGGCCTATCCAAGGAGGCTCTCTGCCTCATCAAGGCTGGAGCAAGTACCACTATGTCAAACGGCGCAAGCCTGCTCAACTACCTAGCAATAATGCCATCGGAAGACATTGAAGCCATTTCGCAAGCACTTTATGATCGTGGTGTACGAGCTCGACAAGCATGGTGTATCGGAACATTCCCAACGAGCAATAGCTATTTCTTCCTCGATTTGATCGAGGGTGATGCAGTGCTCAAAGCCATTGGGACTAACCGTCTTGACGTTGTGAAGGCCATCATGGCGTTATCCAAGGCCAGCATTCCCGAAAGTTTTGAAGAGCGCAAGCGGTACTTCGCCAACAGCATCGAAGCAGCTGCTCGGCTTCACACCGCAAACATTCTGGAATACTTGCTCACCAGCCTGATGGGTGATGACAAATTCGTAGAAAAGAAGTCAATCGGAAGGGCCTGGCAGGTCCAAGGAGGGGATTCTCTTGTGCGATACACTGTCAGTGCCGAGGATATTACGGACCGGATCGCTGTGCATGGCTCGCTCTTCAACGTTGCTGCCGAAGAATCCCTACGCGTACTGGACAGCTTCGGTTTCATAGAGCACGACGTTGTCTTTCATTCCAGAATACAAAGCACGCTGCTCTGTGCCCTAGAGACTGGAAGCGAAGAGATGGCTACCCAACTTCTTTCTTTTGACGCCATCGTGAACGCCATCAACATCCCAGATCCAGACACGGGGTTCATACCCTTACACTCTTGCATAAGGCATGGAGAACGATCGACATTTGATCGTTTAATGGAGCTTGGCGTGCAATACAAACAAGAGATATCGTACCCACCAGGCAGTGCTGATACGACCAGCTGCCTGCACATATGTGCCAGCCATAGGGCTGATGTCTGGTTCGCCGAAAGGCTGATGGATGCTGGTGTATCGCTGGACGCCCCAGACAGGCATGGCAGCCCGCCGTTGCATATGGCCCTTCTGCGGCAGTCCTACGATCTTGCTCGTTTGTTAATTCAACGGGGACAAGGCCTGAATAGAGTTCTGAGCACTGGGCTTACTGTTGCTGGTACGCTCATGATTCCTACGATACGGGGTCACTTCCATGATTTCCTTGGTGCCATGGAGTAAGCTCATCGAGGCTCATGACAATGCTGGAGATACTGACAATGTGCAGATTCATCTTCAGCCTGGAAGATCCACACGAGAGACCCAATTTCGTGATCAACCCTGATACCCAGCAGACCATGCTTCACATGGCTGTTAACGTAGATCCCAACCCAGTTGAGAGGGTGAAGGAGGATGACGGCGCATAGGCAGCTGCCGATAAGTTTGACGCCTTTACAGCTTTGATTTTGAAGCATTTCCATGAGCCGGAACATGTCAATGCTAAAAATTCCAGTGGCCTGATGCCTCTCCATGTCGCAATCGGCAACAAGAATCTCTCCGCGGTGGAACTACTCCTTGACGCAGGAGCCAATGCATCGATACCCCCCGAACCAGGAAATACCACGCTTGCCATGGCTAGGTCCCAGGTCCTTCTATTCGGCAATCAGCTTCTTACTCCTGGTCAAATCCCGCAACAGCTTCGGGACGTTGCAAAACGAAGTAGCGCCATCCTAAGCTTGATTTACAGACAATCACACCAGCTGGAGCATGTTCCCGTATACTCAACTATATTGAGGCTGTATGAGGCGATTGAGCCTTATATAGAGCAGATGCGACAACTGGAGCACACAAGCTCCCAGATGCTGGGCCTAGAAACAATTGTTCTGCGCATTATCAACCAACACCACCACGCTATGGGTGACATGAAGGATATATTTGAGTATCAACAGTTGTTAAACAGCTTGGTAGAGCCTTGGATTATGGTAGAAGCGACAATCGGATTCGTATCTGTTGGGGTCAATGACAAACGACGTGATGGTCTACTGTCAGCGGCCACACACATCCCGTGGCTTGGTGAATTTTCGGCCATAGGTGTTGATCATATCCAGCAAGCTGCCCTGTTTGAAGTAGTTCTACAGGCGCTTGAAGACGGCGATAAGGCTTTCAGTATGGCGGACTCATACATGAAACGCTACTTTGCGTACTCCAACAGTCGAGACCCCGCGGATCTGCCAGAGTCACCCATGCTGGTGAGATATCCTTATCCTCTCAAGGATATATACGAAAGGATCTTGAAGTTCCAATTTATCGACTTGCATGGCACACGAGACATTTTACGCTGCTTGCGATATCTGGACAAAGGTGCGAACCCGGATCGCTTCTCGGCAGTGGACCCCCCGGCCATGACCAAGGCAGAGTTCCGAGAATTCCACCTTCAAATCTTGCAGGAACAAGACCTACGTCTAGAAGACTTGCGAGCGGCTCTTCGAGTCAGTGCGAAATGTGGCTGTCACAACCACAAGATCCGCAAGTTCGATTTGCTGGGACTTGAGCTCTTGACCCAGCCACGGTCAGGGATCTCGAGCCAGCCAGAAGAGATACCTGCGGTCTCTTTGAACGTCTTTGAAAAGGCTTCTGCTGGTGCCGCCGTTCTCGAGACTGCAGAACAGCCATATGAGGAGTTTGACATGAGAGATTTGCAAGACTCGCTTCCGACTGAAGGCAGCGGCCCTGCGGCTCAGGGTGACGAGCTCGTGGAGCATTTTGGCATCTTCTGCGCTGGAGTTGCCTGTGCGAATAAGATCTGGTCTCAATCATTCATTAGAGGCGTTCGCCTCCGCTGCCTGCCATGTCAAGCCGCCAGCTTCTGCGAAAGCTGTATTGAGAGTCATGTTCACTTGCGGTAGTACGTCCATGGCATTGCGACGGACCGCAACAGCGAAATCAGTGTGGGAGAGCATGAGAAGATGATGGATGAGGGCTGTTTTGTGGAACAAATAGTCTGGGAAACTGGGTGGCTCGACAAGTCCGGACAGCTTACCTTTGAGGACGAGCTTGTCCCCTCGGTAACCCGGTATCCGGTCACGCATTACGGCTTCTGCTGCGACGTGCTGCTTGTGCGCAGAAGAGTCACGCTTCAACGTTTATCAAAGGGATTCGATATCATTGCGAGACATGCTCTAACGCAGACTTTTGATCTGCCTGTGAAGCGGCGCATAACCCGACGCATTCTCTCGTGAGAATAGATGAGGGTATAATGACAAAGGATCAGTTTGAGCTTGCATTTTCTAAAGATTCTGCGCAAGAGCAAGACACAAGGCTGCACGGGGGCGACGAGTTGTCGCGTGAAATGTTCAACTGGACCAGAGTTGACTTTCGAGAGAACTAAGAGATACAGACTGTTGTGTACAAAGATTGATATGGGAAGAGGCGACTAAGAAACGAAGCCATCACTATTTATATTAGAAGGAAATTCAACTCCATCAGTCGGGTAGAACTAAGTTTAAATCTCCAAGTAACTTATAATACTGCCTTAAATAATCTGGATCCTTTCATCTTTACGCCCAGTTGCCTTGTCAATCGTCGCTAGCGGATTGTAGGCGTGAATATAGCAATCTCGCAGGAGCTCATATACATCCTCCGTCGATGCATAGCCCCTTTGTACATATGTCTTTCTTAGAGCAAAAATCGATTCTCCGTTCAATGCCCAAACCTGATCCCCAGGTTTGGTTAGTTCCGGCACCAGAGCCATTCTTCCATCATCAGTCCATGCCAACGCTCGCATTTTGCACACTGCACTGGCCCCCATAAACCCATCCACGTCAGCTTCCGTCATCACTGCTGTTGATTCGTAAACCAGTTTCATAAAACCTCCTAGGCCAAGAGCGCCCATGATTTGTGCATTGGCCGGGCCAGGAACCCGCTGCAGGGTTGGGTAGATTGACATACAGAGGCCCATTAGCCGTCGGAATCCAGGCAACACATCAGCACCCGCAGTGAGCGTACAGCCCAGGGTATCCCAACTCTCACTGGCCGGGTCACTGTTCAACGCGTCCAATAATGTTCGCACGTTCCACGCCCACCGTGCAAAGTGATCGTCAGCATTTTGCGTCGTGACTGCTTCGCATAAAGCATTCACAGAGACGACTTTGATTATCGTGCTCATCCGCATACCATATGCAATCAGTCTGCTGGTATCCTCAACAACAGTGACGCGAACGGGCCGAGGGTTTGACCGTAATCGCATGTTCGGTAATGGAGTTGGGCACGTTACCCGCCAATCTGGACACCATGATGGTAAATCGATATGGCTGGTATCTCTTGAATATCCGCATCCCGCAAGAGAAAGAAGCCACTCAGTGTCGATTTTGTGACTTCCAGTCCCTTCTTGTAAAAAGAATCTTGCTACATTCATGTACAGAGCGCGGGTTTCGATATTGTAGTTTGGCCTAATATCGAGCGGAAGATCCCCGATAATGCCCTGGGTGGCGAAGATGCGATCGAGTGGATTTGAGCATGCCATCAAGGTGCTCGCTCTGAATAGTTCCCGTATGTCTATGGGCGTTTGATCGTGGTGCATAAGGCGAAATCTCATGGTTTGTTGAATTCGCAAGCTGCTGATGGTAACAGGTTCGCCTGTCACCACTGATCCGAGATGGCCATCGATATATTGCAAATCATCACCGTCCATCATGACAAATCTCGTCACCTCTCGCCACCGAATTTCCTTGTCTCCGTAGAATAGTCGCAGGTCGTGGCCGAGGATCAGCTCTTGCTGGACCCAAAGGCGGGACCAGTATGGGTTCGATAATAAATTGGAGACAGCCTGCCAGCCAGCTGATGGTGCGCCTTGCTTGGAATGCCAGAAGAATCCCCGTAGAATGGTAGCAACAACATTCAATGGCCGCCATGCGATTCTGAATAGACCATAGGTTCCTCTACGATGCTCGCCAACATCGCGGAGGAGGGCGAGGAGGAAGTAAACGGCGACATCAGCCTCCTCCGGATCTGAAGGGTGTATGTAGGAGATGACATTGTCCGCGCTATCGTAGATTCGTCCCATCTGAGCCACCTGGATTTCTTTCTCCGCAGCGTCACCCTGGTTCAGGCAAACAGAGTCGATCCAGAACAAGGCCTCATCTTCCTCTGCCCAGTATGGAACATGCTGTGTCAGAATTCGAAATGCACTAGCCGGCACCTCCAGCCATTGACCGTTCACCATGATACCGTGGGTTCTCGTGTCACTACCCCAGGCGTACGAAAGTGCAGTAAAGCGGAATGTGTCAGCCATTCTTGCTACGGATTCTTCCGGTAGGTTTGGCCGGAGCACTTTTCTCGATTTGCTGAGATCCTCTGTGACAAGTTTAAATTTCGGCACTCCGTCATTAAGCATTCCATCCTGTTGGAGAAGCCGTATCTGTCCGTTCTTGATTGGCGAGTACCGATACGATGGAACCCCTTCCGGTCTGGTCAATCCGTTCATCGCAATTCTTTGATTATGTCTCCTGCCGAACCTGTGGAAATGATCGATAACCTGGGAGTCCATCGGAATCGCCGACTCCATCGTCAGCCTCGTTGTGGCGGCCATGACTGTTGGCAGCAAGCTCTGCGCCAATCCATTGGCGAGCACAGGCAACACGAGCCTAAATATCACCCACCCAAACAACGACTCGGGCCAGGTAGAAAACCACCGAGCCAGAGGCGAACAGGTGGGAGCAAATTGGTCAAAATAGAGAAAGGAGCACCCAGAAGACTCGCTCCAATAAGTCTGCGGATAAGACAGCCATGGTCAGGGTAGTAGTGAGATAGGCCCAATTTGATGAATAGGATCGGGAAAAAGATCTGACCCCGCAAGCCTTCCGTCATGCCACGGTGTGCTTGTCGCGTGACTTGATCGACGAAGAGTTGACGACTCATGATGCTGCAATTGGCGACACTGATAGTACAACAGTGAGCGGGGTGGCCTCTTAGTTTCGGTAATGGTGGATGACGGAAAGATGACCATCTGGGGACATTTTACAACTGTATTCTCTTCGAAGGATTTCAATTGAGTCCAGACCCATTGTGGCGCAATCCAGCGCATCAGCTTCATTCAGCCGCACGACAGTCCATAACGTGAAGACTGTGGTTGCATACCTACACAAGCGGCATTTTCCCACATAATCACATATGAGCTATAACAAATCCGCTGAACGAATTAATCGTAATCCTCATTCATGGCTATCATAGACGATGCAGAGCCTCTTGTTAAACTTTTCTGAAGGAGGGCTGGAATTTTTCCTGTTTTGACTACCAAGAATGTGCTCGAACACCCCGGCCAGCGCGTAAGCACTTCAGCCCTTTTGGTGATACATCAGCCGCAGCTGGAGTGAATCAATTGCGAGGAAGTTGAAGCAAAGTTGCAGCCGCAGAAGTAGACTGGTACGAATGGCGCGGGCAAGAGGCCGTGCCACGGCGACGCCGAAGCAAGGTGCTCCCTAGCACGCCACACAGCATGAAGCAGGATGCATAAATGCATGAAGCATCTGGCTAATCCTAAACTCCGCAAAAGAATGACTTGCAGAACACTATTGTGCCGAGCCAGTGAAGGGTCCAGGATTGGCAAATGTGCCACCCTGATGCTTGAGCGCGGACGATGCCCCCTCACGGCCCCCATCAACGATATGGTGGCTGGCAATTTGCTGCCCGTATAATTTAGCCAGACAACGGCGGTCGAGCCCAACCAGGCTTTCTGGGTTTCTGCAACGATTTGGAAAATACAATGATGCTTTCTATTGAAGGGTAAAAAGTAATATTCCTGTAGCCAAGGCTACCACAAGATATACGCTACCATCCGTGCATATGGCTCCATGACTAAGTCAAGCTTAGAGACGCGCTTTAAGCCAGTAGCGAATAATAGAGTATGGTGACCATAGCTATTGTCTGTCCATGAAAATTGATCAACCAGTGTGATCAGTGTCCTGGCGCCACCCCTACTCAGATAGTGTGACGTGGAGGGCTCTCAGGCTGATTGAAGGTTCCCCGGCATGTCGTAGAGAGCCCCCAAGTAATCGATGGCCTCGCGAAAACCTTCAAGGTTCTCACCATATTCAACGGCGGCTCCTAAGTAGTCATCATTCGAATGCCACGGAACCGGGTCCGGGTGCTGTGACGTAGGCAGCGGGAAGTCCTTCCCCCGAAGGTTTTAAGAAACGATATGCAACATCAAATGTCGTCTCTTGGGTGAAGGGGAAATCGTTGAGCTTGAGACTCCCGATTCCATTGTCATGTCACGCTGCTCCCACCAGCCGCAAGTCTGCCTACATATTTGTCCCCATATAATCAGTTACTATTGTGAGTAGGCACAAATTGAGTCTATCGGTTAGTGTCTGGTTTCTGTCAGGCTTGTCTATGGTGACTGGTTGCTGTTCTACTCTTTGGCTTATCGGACGATAATTGAGGAAGCCGGCCACCGGTCGCTTGATGAAGTCCGAGGTGCCATTCTGGTCTGCTCCAGTTGTATTGTTACAATATTTGTGTAGTACTATTGCCATCTCATGATCAAGATCAATACAGTTCTCAATGGGTTGAGATAGTCCTTCATGTGGGATTCCCGTTCGTGTGCCCCAATGAGATACAGACCAGCGACTGAGATAGTCCTTCACACATTTGAGATCCTTCAGCTTCAATTTGATGCCAGCTGATACGCTGTTGTCGGTTACTCTGTAGTTATGTTGAGAAAAATGTCGCTTCGTCGTCTGACTTCCGCCGGCATCGCGTATGTAAGACGCATCCTGACCTTGGTGCATCGATACAAATTGAGGCTGTGTTCCTGACCATATGCTGAGCTACAGCCTTAGTAGTCTCCGGCTCCGGTAACAGGTAATATGAATTGTATACAGTCTAACAGTTGACAGATATCCATGTCATGATGGAACAGGTTGAATTCGCAAGGACAGTGATTTTGCTCCCTGCTTGTCATTGCATCATGCTGTCTACTTCGTTGTCGTCAGATCAGCTGGCAGTCGATGCCCGTTGGTAAGTAATCCAATTGCTTGGGAGAGTGAATCTTCCTGTACATGCAAGAGTTTGGATAATCTTTGGGCTTTAGCATTTCGCAAGGATCCTTCGCCATTCGGTTCTCTTTCTTTGAAGCAATGGATAATGGAATGCTTTGTCTCTATGCTGGCATTTAGTAGGGACGACGGTGAGAAGCTGTTTGTTGCCGTGGGCATTCTAGCTAATACAGTGTAGAATACAGGTGATAAGTCGCAGCTCAGGAGACAATAGTAAGTCTGAAAGAAGCGAGTGTCATAACCTCTTGTTCACTGCTACCTAGCAAGAAACACATATTGTATGGAAAGGTCTAAAGTCTCAGAGGATCTATATGTCTATTTACTAGTTTTTTGTGTATTGGCCATATATAAGCTATTGCGCCCTTCATTGTTTGGCTGGTTTTTTTTGTCCTGTGGTTATACTGTCGAGCGATACTGAAGCTTGAATAATCAAGAGATAACATGGAGGTATAAATACTGATAGAATTGTTGCGCCTCATCTATTCGAATTACATATTCCATAAACCTACAAGTGATTCGTAATGTCCTCCAATTTGATGACGCCTATGAGTCGTGTGGAATTGGGCGGAGGCTACGAGCACGAGGACCGTCTCCGAGTGCGCGTTACTTCAAATCCAAAGTTCGGTATCAGATCAGCATGACGTGAATGGACTCCGTAAACGGGACGGACACGTCACAGAATCTCCCAGGTCACTGAATCGCAGCTTTGGCAATGTGGGATTTCCTATGCCCAGTAACACACCTAGTCAGGAACTTCCACAATTCCTGAGCGTCAGACATCGGCATCGCCGCAGCCATAAGTGTTAGGCTTTCCTCAAAGGCATTTATTTTCTTACCAAATGTAATCTATTGATTTGATATTGTCTTTATTATCAGAGGGAGCGTCCTCAAAGTCGTTAGTCTGTACTCCATGGGGGCACACAACCAGGAAATCCTACATATCTAAGCGTCAGCTGCAAGGCTTCAAGATCAGGTCTGCCGCCATAATCCAGCAAGTAACGCAGTCAGGAGACATACAAGACTTGTTACCTGGCATGTAGATTATGAGGCATTGCACGACGGAGCTTGAGGAAATTTGAGGCAGAAAGGCAGCTGCTGGGGCGAGGCGCACATCGTATATGAAGACCGCGAAAGCTCCGCAGAATCGTAATGACGTTTCGTCCCGAATATGACTTCCGGCTCGCGATAAGACTTGCTTTGTGCCATCACGAAGATCTGCCGTTGGCTCAGCCAGGCAAGAGCAATCTACCGTGAACAAAGCGGCCCAAAACCCACCAGAGGCTCGGAGGTGAGTGGTGGATGAGGCGCGGCGAAAGAGTACAATCATGGCACAACCGATAGACATCTGAGAGCATCATCAAAGTAACTCGTATGTCCGTTGCTGAGCCTGAAATTGTGGTGGAGCTGGATAAGAGTTGTTAATTGCATTAGTGTCTTCTGGGTTTAAAGGGTAAGAATCGGGACGCGGCGTGTGTCTTTGAAGCAGAATCGGATTCGGAAAAGGTGGCTCCTACCTATGCGGGCCGCAGCGTCGCAGTCACTTTGCTGGCCACTTGGGCAGTCGGCCACTGTACGCTTGATGATGCATTTTTTTCTCTACTGGTTATGGCCACATTGACACTAAGCCTTACTATTTATTGACTACTGTATCTCTTCATCATGTATATTCACGTTTGGGTGCTTCATCAAATTACCCTCATTGAACACAGGCAGGGTCTGCTTCATGCAGGATCGTACCGGCATGATGAGACGAGAGGGTGTTCTGCCTTGCAGCTTTGATCAGGTACAAGCCTCGGGCGGATAAGTATTCCCAAGTCCCAGGCAAGGTATAAACGAGCAATACGCCTGGACTGCATTGACGTTTTGGACTGTGCGCGTCAGTGACTGAAGCCCAGCTAGGGGAGCGTGTATGCAACGAGACGCGCCCTTATCCAAACCACACCGAATTTGCTGGTCTGATCCCATTGGTACCAGAATAGGAAATACGCGGAATTACGCATTTGGAAATATGAATGGAATGACGAGTTGGCCAAATTCGCTCGTTGCCACGTTTTGGGATGGCTTCTGCATCTAAGCCGTCCATCGTGCCAACTTTGGCGGCTTACGTTCAATGGAACTAAGGGTTGATGAACTGGGAGGGCAATGTGAGGTCCAAGTTGTGTACGCTGCGAGCTGATATGAAGGTATAAATCTACACCATGTGTTTAGCATTCGCGCTGTGTGCGTCAATCTGGCCCGTCATGATCTGGAATTGATGAGCAGATCTGATGGCGCTGATGAGACGCCGTAGTCTGTGCTAGCCAGCCGATACCTCCCATTCATAATACATCTGAGCCTATGGCTCGTAAATATCGTCAAGTGCCAACCCTTGATGTCCCTTTGTTGAGTATAAGTGACCGGAACTGAGATGCCAAGGATTTCTAAGGCGAGGTATCATCATCCAAATTCCCCTGAAGCAGCTTCATGTAAATAGTCTTTAGTAGTTGGTTAGCCAGGACTCCCAGCAAATTAAACGGCATGTTCGAGATGGAACTGATCTTGTCAAGGCATCTGGCACAAGCTAGATGATCCAACGATACTATGGAGCCAAGTCCTTAGCAGTTGATTAAGAACCAAGAGTCCCGTCTCTTCCACAAACAACCCACCCAAATGTACAACAATGGAGCCAATTTACCAGGGCCTTAGTAACGTTCTGCTGTCGTTCAGCCGTTGTACTTTATCCCAGTAAAACCATAAAGCTGGGGTATCGCCTGGGCTAGGAGTAGAAAGTCCCGTAGCCGAAGAAACCCATTTAAATGAATGACAGAACAAGCAGTATTGATTAAGGATCAGATGGATGATTTAGATAAATTTGTGGCTTCAATCAGAATAGAAGCACGAGGCCAAGGCTCATGATTCTGAATACAGGCATGTACAGTGAAGTGGTTTGTGGGTATTTTTCGGCAATTGGGCACTCAATGACGACGGCACGGTCCCAGAAGACTGGGATGGTCAACAGTCAAGGGTGATCAGAGGACCGATATCAGCTCCCGGCTCGAAGCCGCCGTTGACTTGGAGGTTCTTGGCACGCTCAACAAGGTCATGCAGCCATTTATTGGTGTCGCCAAGAGTCACCAGCGCACTCAACGCCATACACCGCTGACCAGCAGCACCAAAAGCAGCACCGGCGATGCTGTTAAGCGCCAGGTTCTTGTTCGCATCAGGCATTATCAGAGCGTGGTTCTTGGCTCCAAGGTTAGCCTGAACCCTCTTCCCAACCGCCGAACCCTTCTTGTAGATATACTCTCCGGCCTGGTTGGAGCCGACAAAGGAAATGGCCTTGATGGTAGGGTCGTTGATGATGAAGTTCACTGCTCGCTTGCCACCATGGGTGAATTGATGACACCATCGGGAAAACCAGCCCTCATGCAAAGCCCAGCTATTATCATGGAAGCTCCAGGCGTCTTCTCAGATGGCTTCAGAACAAACCGTATTACCGGTGATGGTCGCGATGGGGATGGACCACAGAGGAATCATCGCTGGGAAGTTGAAGGGGCAGATCGAGGCGACAACACCCAAGGGCTCGCGGTATGAGCGAGTCTCCATGTCCTTTGCGACTTCCAGGACCTCACCGGGAATCTGCGTGGTAATGCCGCAAGCGGTCTCGACCACTTGAAGGCCGCGAAGAACGTCGCCCTTGGCGTCGGCAAGAGTCTTGCCCTGCTCCAACGTGATCGAGGCTGCCAAGCGATTCATGTTTTCTCTAACCAAGCTGACTAGTCTGAACATGATTTGTTGTTTCTGCAGGAGGCTGGTCGCCTTCCATGCGGGAAAGGCACGCTCAGCCGAGTCAACGGCCTGCTGAAGCTCCTCATCAGTACTCTCTGGAACCCGGGTAACGGGCTGGATTGTAGCAGGGTCATTGAGCCTGATCCACTCTGACGCTGCTGAAGGGACAAAGGTATTGTTCAAGAAGTTGGGAGTGTCTGGCGGGTTCGTGATTGGGTCGTGGCGTGTGATGAACCCTGCATTGGAGTCAATCACAGGCGCCTTGCCTCCGAGCCGAGACGCCACGGAATAGAGTCTACTGGTAGCTTGATGCGCCATCACCTTAGAAGATCGATGTGGTGTTTGCAGTGCAGGGCGGCATGCAGCTTGGGGGGGACAAAGTCGCAACCGTCCTCAATGACGCGCTCATGGTGATGGGCTCCTGGAGTGAGAAAGACAGGAATTAAGGAAGCGACTTGGACTGGGTTTAAGAATGAAGAAATACAAGGGACACACTATGATGTAACCGGCCGCTGTCAAAATAAGTCAATTGAAGCAAAGATCTTAGCTTAGCTTGATCCAAGGATGAAGTGATAGCCGAGAATAAATGCAGAAGGGCAAATGGAATGTTTGCTAACCTCGGCCATCTTCCAACGCTCCAGTCACCCTGATCGGCCCTTTCGGCTCTTGGGGAAGCCGGCAAAGGCTGTGCCAGCATGCGGTATACAGCTACATGGCCTCAATCATGGTCGCGTGCATGGCGGCGGCGGGGCGGAGGCTGCCCGGACCGCCTCCACCTCCCGAAGTTGTCTTCTCCGCTTAGAGCTTAGATAGTCTAGGGTCAGGTCGGGGTGTAGACCTAGCTTGCCGGTTGTGGCCCTTTCATTTATTCAAGAAATCATCCTTAGCTGGTATTTCAGTTACTGCGACTGATTGTTGAAGCATACGTGAAGCTTTCATCCCTCCCCTCCTACCATTCTGTTTGGCTGAGCTCGTTGCGTGTCGGCTTTCACTAGTAATCATGCGCGTCTATAGCACCCTTTGACAGACCGGCATCATTGCAAACCTTTCGTTAGCTCGACGGGGTCTGCTTAGTGCAATGGTCTAGGACATTATGGTCAGCAAGGCTCCTTCGCAGCAACACCGGCCATGTCTTTCTCAACGGACAGAGCCAATACGATCGGCTTCATTGGCCTGGGTGCTATGGGCAACCTGCTGCGAAGTGTGCCTGATAAGGCTCATCGCCTGCACAATCAGGCATCAACTTTACCCACTTTTCTATGTAGCTAGATTATCGTGTCACACCGACATTTTCCATTTGTAGAAATAAAGCCTCTATTCAATCATCCTGAGCTCGGTGCCTTATCCGCTTTGTGACACAACCACATGGTAGAGCTATTGACGACCCCAGACCATGCCGAGCTCTGATCTGACTATACCCTGAGTAGCTCAACAATCTCATCTCAAAATACAGGCAGCCAGGAGGTGGAGAGGTTGGCTTTGCCTTGTGTGATGTGAACCAGACGGCTGTGGAAAGCGTCATGAAACGCCACAGCGCAGAACACCCAATGTACCTCTCGTGAGCTGCTCGTGTAAGCATGCACTGTTGGCATAAGATAAAGCATGCACAGGTACGGCATGAAACAATTTCTCACAGCACCCTACGATGTGGCACAGAGGGCTTCCACCATAATCAGCATGGTGCCCACCGGGAGACACGTCCAAAAGGTTTACGTGGGTGGTGGGAAGAGTGTTCTGGCTGCCCTCAAGTCCATTTCCATCTTCCATCGGTCCCGGATCGACCGATCTAGGGAAGCTCACGTGATCTAAGACCGAGATGAGTCGTAACAGTGACCACATCATCGACTGCTATCTCACCTCAAATGAGCTACCTCCAGTACATCGCTATGCTGCCCAAAAACAAGAAAAACTCGAGTCCACAGGCTTGCCTGGCGTGTCGAGAGAAGCATCTTAAATGCGACGGCCAGACGCCATTGTGCAGGCGCTGCGCTGCCGGCGGCCTCGCCTGCATCTATGTGCAATCGCGACGCGGACAGCGCACAAATATGGCTAAGCCCAACACGTCCGCACAAAGTCACTTGTGCTCACAGCCATCGCCGCAGTCAACAACTATGACCAGGTCCCCAGCGCCGCCCGGGCTCGGTCTCGGCATCGGTGGCGGCAACGGAGTCGAGCCCCAGCTGGGACTAGTCCCTGGGTCGCTGCCGACTCTCCAGACGCAGCAGCTGCATAACGACGCCTATAGCGAGGAAACCGTATCCATGCCCTGCCTCGACAGCGGGACGCCCGACGACACCTATTTGATCGGGCTGTATTATCGATATGTCCATCCGGCACACCCTTTCCTCCTCCCGCTCCAGCTTTACCAGCAGAACAGGGGCGTCTTCCCGGGCCATCTCAAGCGAGCTATGTACTTCATCGCTAGCCATCACCACATGTCTACAGAGCAGTACTACGTAGATAGCAGCGAGGTGTTCAAGCCCGGCGTTACCAATGACGCTTTCAAGGTCCAGTCCCTCATCCTCGTCACCTTGGCTTCCTACGCGCGCTTTGAGAGGGATCGCGGGAACAAGGCGCTCGATGCCGCCATCAACGTTGCCTGCCAAATCGGCATGAATTCGGAAAGTTTCGCACCGGACGATGAGCCTCTGTTCCGGGAGAGCTGGAGACGGACTTGGTGGGAGCTGTACACTGTCGCCGGGCTCATCTCTCTCATAGGGTCCACGAATACGAGACTGAGCCAGCCGGTCGACATGACCCTGCCTTATGATTGCGAAGCCTATGAGGCATGCCAAACAACTCGCATGGGCAACTGCCGGGATATTCAAGAACGTTTCCAGGCGGAGTCGAACACGAAATGGTCCTCATATGCTTTCAAGGTCGAGGCCATGCGCATACTTTCTCTGACTCTGGACGTTATGAACGACACGTCTCCTTCCGGAAAGCTAGCGGCTGAAGCCGCCATCTCGGGATATCTGTTGTCACTGCCAGAAGACAATCGAGATGGACTCAAGCCGGATGGCGACGTCGACGAGGTTATGTCTTGTGCACTGATGATAATACATCTCGCTGGAATCTGGGTTCACGTTCCACAGTCACCACTGGCACTTGTCGGTGACTTCAGGACTGTGTGCGGCAACGATTTAGGCCAAAATGCGTCTGAAGCCCCGCCGCTACACCGAGCTGCTGCTCTGAGGTCAGCCAAGGCGCTGGCAAGACTGTTAATGACCCACTCGAACCTGCGCACCCTCTCGCCGTGCTTCTCCTGCGCCCTGTCGTACTCTGCTGCCGTCCTGCTCTCTGAGTACTCGTTGCAAGAACAGCCGAAGCCACTCTACCTGAGCGAGAACTTGCAATTGGAGCTGAGTGCGCTTCAGTCACTTAGCCAGACCTGGCCCATTGCTGGCGTGGTCCGGAGCCAGATTGCGGGATTCGCAAGAGATATCCTAAGCAGGCCTACCAACAGCGACTGCGTGGGAATACCGGATTTGGACCTGTCCCTAATGGAGGATCAGTGGCTGCAGGATCTGATCAGCGACGACGCTATGCTTCCGAACTGAAGCGTCGGAATGAGTAGAGTAGCTGTGCTGCCTTGCAGTCTCTTCTGTCTGACCCAACGATTCTGTATTGGCTTGCTGCGGCTGGGATTCCCAATACCCCGTCTCGGCATTCATTACAGCAGCCAGCCTCGCCATCATTTGCACGCAGCTCCCAGTTTTTCTAGGCATTCCGGACATCGACACAAAGTGCTGATCGAGACATTCAATCTTGGCAGCACGGACTGGATGCTGCTGTGGGGCTTACCTGGCTGGTGCTTGGAAGTTGTCAGAGCGCCCTGTGCAAGAATGGGGGTTCAGAACCCGACTCGAAAGCGACTCTGGGCAACTCTCGTCTTTGCGTCTGACGTTTGCTGTGCTGTTGTATACCTTCGTTAGCTGGCTGGTGAATTGTGCGTTGTCAGAAGAGCAAGTTGGTTCAGGATCATGGGCCAGGATTTGTGTACGCAGGCTCCTGACCGTAAACCCCAACTCGACCAGCCTCATACCGCAAAGTCCCATCATCATCCCGCTTATTGAGCATAAGCTAAGAACTTTGGCAAGCAATTTGGCTATGATGCGGTGCCAGCACAGTAGATTGGGTCAGGGCACTGTGGACACTTTAGCCTCTAGCTTGGCGGTTATATGTTATATGTGCACCAGGTCCCTCGATGCCTTGGCTATGTTGTCCAAAGCTGCAGTGAAGACGTCTTTGGCAGGGCTTGTAAGTGTACTGGTCTTGCTCCACCTTGACCACAGCTTTGACTACATACCAATGGCAGCACTGGGGGTACTTATAATCCACGCTGTACGTAACCCTGTCGTATCGCCTGCCACCATCGCACGGTACTGGCACCTCTTCCTTTGGAAGGCCTTTTGTGGGTTGCTAGCATCATAATAACGATTTTCAGACGTCCATATACATCACTGTTGCACTCTCATTTTTATGTCTTGTCCGCATCGCGCGCACCAGGGGCCGGATTCTGGGCCAGGTGCTCATTCAGGAGATGTCAAAGGCTGCGACATGCCACCGCGCCGCCGAGCTGGTGAGAACAGGGCACTCCAGGGCATAGGCCCGATAGCGAGATGCCTCAAACCCGGAAGGTGGTTGCAAGCCCGTACCCCGGCATTCTGATGTACCACTTCCCCGAAGGCCTCTTTTCCATGGTGATCTTGCCGCGGCCACGGCTGCGGCAGTGGCAGATGCAGCGTCGATGGGACCCTGCATTCCAACGAACTACTAGGTATTGTACCATAGATCAACGACTTGAACTTGACTAAGAGCGGGACGGGGACCGCCTCGCCACTATTGTACTCCGCCCTGTCCTCGCCGAGTCGCCGACCTTCGGGGTCAATCTTCAGGCGTCGGCGACCTTGAGGAAGTGGCATCTAGCCGTGATAGAGCCTAGCTTGCCGACCCTTATATAGGAATCCAAGTGTCCTGCCACGAAGGGTGTCATCTCACTCTTTGCCTTCAGAAACAATCTGATCAGTTCATCAACAACGTTCTCCCATCAATGACGTCGGGAGCCACCTCTTAACCTCCGATCCCTTAGCTTTCATTCATCTCAGCTATGCCGCACGCCACAGCCACTCTCTTGTCGGGAGCCATCTTCGGTACTGGCCTAACGCTTTCGGGTGTGGCAAGCTCGCAGGTAATCCGGGACCAGTTCAGGTTGTCCGACTTCCACATGCTCATCACTTTCCTGACGGCTTCTGGAACCAGCGCCGCTGTGTTTGCAGTCCACAACCTTAAAGCCGCCAGCAAGATTCCCGCGAAGTCGGACACTAGCCATGGATGGGTTGGAAAATATGATGGAAACGTTATCGGCAGTGCTCTGGTCGGTCTCGGGATGAGTCTGACGGGTGCTTGCCCCGGGACCGTCCTCGTCCAGGCCACAGCCAGCATTGGCAGAAGTCAGCTCCTGGTTTGCAGCGCTCTGATGGCAGGTATCACCTGGATCAAACTTAAGCCACTCATTATCAGACAGACAACATCAAAAATCGAACCAGAGGAAGGCTCCATCATGACCGCAACCGGCTGGTCCGCGAACAAGACGATTGTCGTCTACGAGATGGCCATGCTGGCCGCTATCATAACAACACTGACGGCCGCGCCTCGGAGCTCGACACTGCTCCACACGGTCATCGGCGGTCTCCTCATCGGTGCCGGCCAATTGTCGTCAGTTCTCTTGGTGAAGAAGCCTGTCGGTGTGAGCACCGCGTATGAGGAGTGCGGCAGGCTTTTCTGGGATGCCCTGGGGGGCAAGAAGCTGGGCGCCTTGCCCGACAGCATTGTCTTCGCCTGTGGGCTCATTACGGGTTCATTCATGACTATGCTGAGCGTTCCGGCCACTCAAGAGGCCGTGGCTCGCAGTGAGAAAGTGCCGTTGCCGTTCATCTTGGCCGGAGGTATCCTCCTCGTATTCGGAGCTCGCATCGGCGGAGGATGTACGAGCGGACATGGTATTAGCGGGATGGCAAGCATGGGGTTGAGCTCGTGCATCAGTGTCGCGTCCATGTTTGGCGCTGGGCTTCTGGCAACTATTGGTCTGGGATTGTAACAGGCCAGACCCACGCCAAGGAGCCGTATGCGATTAGGTTAGATACTCCATCGCATCGACTTGCATTACACTTGAAATGATGTTGCTCCCGAACTGGTTCACATTGCGCAGCTTGTACGATGGCAGTGATGCGTGATTGTGCAAGGTGAAGATATGTTATGCGTCCTCTGTACCCCAGTCCACGCGGAGAATGTCAGACCGGGGATGTGGTCGGGGAAACTCCAGAGCAAGTAATTCAATGTTCGCGTCAAACGTTCTACCCTTCACCCTAGAGAAGTGGTGCCGGAGACGAGACGGAGAGTGCCGCATATCTTGATCAATTTATTAGTTGGGATAGTCACCGCCGCATAACCGATTGTTCTACAACATTGGTCCCCGAGGTCCCCGAGATCCCCGAGGTCTCCAAGTACGGATTAAGCGACCAACTTGGGGCCAGATATGCTTATTGAGTCTGACTTGGGTGAATATACAAGCCTTGTACCGGGTCCGAGTCTCGCTGCCCTATTCTAGCCATGCTCGCGGAGAGACTGGCGTTCAATGGGGCAGGTTTTACTGTAGAGCGAGCTGGTGCGGGAATAAAGGTGAATCGCGATGTGAGCTTAGAATAAGACCTCGGTGATATATTCAGATATGCAAAACTGCAATAATTACATCTCTGGTCGTTGATAGCAATGTTTGCGTTGTCTCAGCTTGTGGCGAACTCAGCAGCATTGGCTGGTGTCCCGGGGATCACTTCGGCGAGGTCGGTTACTGTGGGGCTTGTATGCCGAACACAGCGACAGTCCCCGAAACAGCTGTTGCTCGTACGTCACGGGCTTCGTACATTCTATAAAGCCATGGCTACTGAACCTGCTATCACCCGATCAGCTCGTCCGATGCTCATCATTGTCTATGTGCTGGACCAGCTTCCATCAAAAACTACAATACCGGGTCATTTATGCTGGGCCACAACAGACCTTTTACATCTGCAAGCAATATCATCTCTATAAAGTCTTTACATCTTCCACTTCTTCTGCGCGACCACTCCATCTTAGCACAACCAGCCCTGTACATGGTATTTACAGAACGCCTTCCACTACAAGAAGTTCCGCCCGAGGATCTATCAGCCAGCATACGGACAGGAGGTTCAAGTTAGCACGCTTCACTCAGTGTCACAACCCCTTAAGCTGCAACAACACAATTCAGGGCTCGAGTTCCACAACAATGTCTACCATAATGCCGGAGCCCACAGTGCATGAACTTTTCGAGCCTGTCACCGGCTCATGGCAATACCTGGTCGCAGATCCCGCCACACCCAGCGCAGCTATCATCGACCCGGTCTTGAACTATGATGCTGCCAAAGGTGTGATCTCGACCGAGTCAGCGGACGAGCTGATTAAGATTGTGATCGAGAAGGGTTACAGGGTTGAGATAATCCTAGAAACCCACATCCATGCCGACCATATTACCGCGGCGTCATATATCCAGGCAACACTTGAGGAAGTCCAAGGCTACAAGCCTCTCATCGGCATAGGCAGTCGCATCAGACACACGCAAAAGCTTTTTGGCAACCGATACAATATAGCGGCTAGTGAGTATGAGAATGTGTTTGATCGCATGTGGGAGGACGACGAGAACTTCAGTATAGGTTCCCTGACTGCCCGTGCCATCCACCTCCCTGGACACACGCCTGATCACATGGGCTACCGGATTGGGGGTAAGACAGACGCACCGACTCTTGCATGCAGAAAGAGCCTATACTAATTGATCACAGGCAACGTATTCGTCGGAGACTCCATCTTTCACGTGGACATTGGCTCAGCTCGTGCCGATTTCCCCGGAGGAAGCGCGGAAGCTGTTTATCACTCAGGACGGAAGCTTCTGGCTCTGCCTGATGAGACGAAGATATGGATGGGGCATGACTACCCGTCAGAAGAACGACGTGCACCTGTGCCGTTCCTGACTGTCAAGCAACAGAGGGAGGAGAACAAGCACCTGAAGGATGGAATTGGCGAGGCAGAGTTCATTGAGATGCGCCGCAAGCGGGATGAGACACTTCCTCCACCGCGACTGATTCACCCGTCACTGCAGATGAACATTCGGGGTGGGCGACTCCCTGCACCGACTGCATCAGGGATTCGGATGGTGCATTTTCCTTTGCAAGTATCCAACCCATGGTGAAAAGGTTCGGGGTGCATATTCCGTATAAGGAATTAAACACATGCAAATTCTTAGGCTCTAAAAATCATTTCAAATCAATTCACCTTATACTTTTTCACGTCTCTTTTTCCGCTTGAGGCGAATGACTCTTGCAAGATGCATGCTCTTGTGTTCCATCGATCGCTGGTGATTCGCTCCAATGCATCGACGGGACTATGTAAGTTGATGCCCCGGCCTTTGGCCGCGCTCAACCTACCTCGACTATGAGGGAACCTATGACGTAGCCATGGATCTATCGCCTTGACCAGTTCCTTCCAGTGTCGTGGCTCTAGTATTGTGTTGAACAGGCCAACTGAGACGACCACGCGTAAACAGACGAGGTCCATCTGGATCGCGAGCTCTTTCTCGGCCGGCTTGTCCTGTGCGATGCATTCCTTGATTTATATCAGCATCCAAGTCAGAGCTAGATAATGGATAGTACCAACTTGGTCAATCCATATAAGTCGTAGGCCATTTTCCCGAGCAAATGTCACTGCACGCCGGAGGACGGAGTTTGGCGCTCTTGCTTCCTGAATGGTACCGTCCTCTTCATTCACTTGGTAGGCTGTCCCTTCCTGGTCTCGCTGTTCGCTAGACCAACAGTATGAGAGCGTGAAGTAATGGTCGCATCGGCGATATACTTGGTTGTTGTAGTTGAGGCGTCGGATCCTAAACTGAGTGGCATCTTTACTATTGGGGAAGAGCGGGATGTGGCTGCAATTCACTCAGGAGCGTGCCCTGGCGTGTGGGCAGCTGTCATCTAGCTCATTGCTGTCCGTTGTCTCGTCATCGCTCTGTTTCTTCTTAAAAATCTTGTCTATGTCTGCTGCATAATCAGTAATGGCCTGGAAGCATGTCTTTTCCGCTCTCGCAGATCTGACAGCGGCCGTATATACGTATTTCTCCAGGGGACAAAGCATCATCCACCGCTATATCGGTGCCATCATCGAAAATAAGGAACAAGAGATCCTCGGCCCAGCGAGCAGCATGATCTCGGAAAACAGATGCTTCTAGGATGTTAGCAATGCTGGCGGACAGAACAGTCTGGAAGGGAGCAGCCGCTTCATCCACGGGGCCCAAAGTGTCGTCAATCATGATGACGACTTCAGCAGAAAAAGTCCATAGAATTGTAAAGTATGAAGCCAGTTGATCTTGTTAAACCTGTGAGAGCCGGTGCCATGGACGGTTAAGCGGGGTTCCTAGAACTCCAGATCTTGACGGAGTACATGCAAACCGCCCCATGATGGCTGCCTACGATATGCGCGGCAGGCAAGTTTTGAACAATGCATCAACATAGGCTGCCAGTGTGCATGAGTTTCGCCGCTTGCGCCCCACATGTAAGCCTCGAAGCAGGACTCAACACCAATGATGGCCAGGCAGCAGGTCCTACTGCAACATTGAATGTGCAGATTTGGTCAGCTGGAAGATAATATGCCGACTTTAGACTGATTGTGCATTGCTGCCTGGAGAAGGGAGGGGTAGGCAACTTATCTATCCGGAACTCGTCCGCCAACATCGAGATGAAGCGGTATTGCCATGTATTGGCATGTGGCTATAAGGGTTGGAAGCAGATTCTGTTCACTTGCGGTCCCCCTAGACCTGCCCACGTTTAACTTCGTGTGAGCAAGATGAGTCGCAGACCACCAAGGCCAGGTTCCGCGTTGCATAAGTACCAGGAGAGTGAGTACACCATTCGTTGATCAATTCTATCTGCCGTTGGCCACCTTGCTCCTCACGGAGGGTGTGAAGCTTCTTGATTCTGTTATGGCGTGGCTATCTAACCTGTCGCTGTCAAATGCAGCCAAAACAGGCAACAAGGTCGCGAAGAGCCAAGATGGTGGCAAGGGGGAGCGCTTTGGGATTGGAATGATGACGGAGACTCGAAATCTCTACCGCAGCGACCCCTGAGGGTCATGGGAGGAGTCGGCGCCCGAGGACATTGACAACTCGACCTCAACTTCGGCCGAGCTCAAATTTGCTCTCGTCGTCCGGCATGAGAGACGCATCGGGGATGTTCTCAAGCTGCACTCCATCCGTATCCAGAGCCCTGTCATCAAGGCCGCTCTGGGACCCGTGTTTGAGGACTACCCGAGCATCAACCCAAACCTCAAGAAACTGGAATTCTCAGCCCCCTTCCACATGTTCTTCTACCGATGGATGGAATTCGTGAACGCTAGGCCGTCCGATATCGAAGAGAACAAGATGTCACGCGCGCATTATGACCTTCTGTTCAGAATTATTCATGCTGAAATGTCGCCAATTCTTGAGCACGTCTCTGACCTCGTCAAGAACAAGGTCATCTCACATGATTATCTGTGGACCTTATTCGAGCCGGGCACCGAGGTGTACTCGAAAATAGACGGGAAAGATCGTCTCTGCCAGCTGAGCGGAGGTCGCTATACCGAAGTGTGCCCCGGCGTCATCGTCTACTGCTTGTCGTGTCGGCATGTTGATTCAGACGGCACCAAGTTCGGGTTCGGGTCCACGACGATCCAGATCCCAAGCTTCTAAGACATTAAGCCCATTGAGGAACTTAATGCACTGCCGAGCTACCTTCATCCACAGATAAGCGATATCCGAGAGAAGCTCTTAGCAAGAGGCCGCAAATTTGAAGCACTCCATGGCTGCCATAACAAGGCATACACTGGCCGATACATTATTAGGAAGCCGCCACAGGGTCTCCCGCCAATATGTAAGGGAGACACGGAACAAGCTGCAAGAGTCTTGTGCAATAGACTGACACGTTCCATAGACTGCCCACGGAAGAATCATGGTTGACTGCGCGTCTTATCAGAGGTACAACGGACTGTACGATGACTATCTGGAGCCGCTTCACTCCCGCATGGGCTCATCTGCTCTGGGTAGTCTCTGGAGTGTGGTTCCCAATGTCGACGACAACAGTGATGAAGAGATGGCGTATACGCCTCCTATGATGAGGTGGCTGAAGAAGATGGTGGCTGATGCAAGAAGGCAAGCGAACAAGTTTCAAACGCAAGACAAGTCTAGCGAGGGTAACATCTCTTACGTGCAATATGCCGTTGCGCCAGGATAATGAACTGACTTCAACCCTTCAATAGGCAAAACTCTTAGCGATCAGCAATGCATGCTGGCCAGTCCAATGGTCAAGGGCTATTGCCTAAATACCAAGCACTGGGGTAGGTACAGAGATGCTACATAACGACGGATCACTGATAGTGTGCATAGCTCAATTCAACGTCGACTCGGTCGCAGATATCGTCTGGAATGACCAAGCGTTTGATCGCCTTGTCTTGCCACATGACTACAAGTCGGCGGTTTGGGCGTTTGTTCATGCACAACTCACAAAGGTGGATGAGTTTGATGACGTGATTGAAGGAAAGGGTGAGCGAATCTCGAGCCCAGCGGCATTTCCGACGACTGACATCCGGGTAGGCAAGGGTATGATCATGCTGCTCAGCGGAGAGCCAGGCACTGGCAAGACGCTTACCTCCGAGTCTGTCTCTGAGGCCATGAGGAAGCCGCTTTACAGCATGAGCGCGGGAGAGCTAGGACTCACTGCGGAGGAGGTCGAGCAGAACCTCAGCCGGGTCCTCGAGCTCTCCAAGGCGTGGTCCGCAGTTCTCCTCTCGGATGAATGCGACGTATTCCTCGAGAAGCGGTCGTCATCCGACTTGCACCGCAACAAGCTCGTCTCCGCCTTCCTCCGGCTACTCGAGTACTACCAGGGCGTCATGTTCCTCACGACGAATCGCGCTTCGTCTTTCGACCCGGCCTTTGAGTCCCGCATCGACCTGACACTGCACTACCCGGACCTGGACCTTGCCAGCCGCATCAGCATATGGAAGACCTTTGTGCAGCCGGGCTCTGACAAGACCAGCATAAAAGAGTCTGATATCGATGTCCTGGCAAAGGAGGCGATGAACGGTCGACAGATCAAAAATGTGGTCAAGACCTCCCGGCTGCTGGCCTCGAGGACAAACTCTCGGCTTCAGCTGGAGCATGTGAAGACGGTGCTGAGGATCAAGCGAGGGCAACGAGCTTACCAGGTCGACAACTATGTTTGAGCGTTTCTTCATTGAAGATGCTTGGCCGCTGGTTCATCCAGGTTAATGCTTTCGGCCAGTGCACAGCGTAACACAATTTATATAATAGTAATCACTGCATAGATGTATCGGGAGCTCAATATTACGCAGACAAGAAACCCTACCCACTCTCTCATTGGCAAATAGTAAAGGGCAGATGAGTACCTAGTTAATCAGCGATAATCAGCGAATATCAACTGTAGATGGGGCAGCTGAGGCCATGTTCAGTGCTGCCTGGAATTACGCAGCCCGGAAGCTGAGTGCTCGGCCAAAAGACGCCATGCCCTCACGGCTCACTTGGGCACCAGATGGCGAGCCTCCGCAGGGAAATTATTGGCGGCTCCTGCAATTCATATTGGCGTCTAAATTTTGTATGACTCTTGTTTCTATCTAATGTTCATGACTGCATTGGTTGCAGCGCACTACCTGTTTATTCTCTACTACTTCCACTTCAGACTGTACACTCTTTCATCGTCGGTTACACCCGGAGGTCGTATCGGTCAAGATCCATAACCTTGACCCAGGCCTTGACGAAAGCATTGGCAAACTTCTGACCAGAACCCGCGTACACCTCAGAGATGGCTCGAAGTTCGGGATGCGAGCCAAAGACTAGATCGGCTCGAGTAGCGGTGAAGTTGACACCGGTAGCAACATTAGTGCCCTGGAAAAGCTCCTCGTTGGTATTCTCGATGGGAGCCCATACGGTCGAAATGTCGAGCAGTTGGGTGAAGAAGTCATTGGTGAGGACACCTGGTCGGTTCGTGAAGACGCCGTGCTTGGAGCCATCAAAGTTGGCGTCCAGAGCGCGCATACCGCCAACAAGAACCGTGAGTTCAGGGGGGGTGAGACTAAGTTGATTGGCCTTGTCGACGAGTATCTCTTCCGTGAGGTCGCGAGGGCTCCCGACGCCATAGTTTCGGAAGCCGTCAGCCCGTGGTTCAACTGTTGGGTCAGATCGGATCGTAGCGGCCGCTGCGGATAATAACTTACGGTAAGAAAAGCCTTCAATGTCCGTGTTTTCCTGGGTAGCATCCACACGCCCCGGGCTGAAAGGAACCTCGACTGTGACTCCTGCGTCTGCTGCGGCCTTCTCAACGGCAGCGGTGCCGCCCAAAACAATGAGATCAGCCAGGGATACCCTCTTGTGAGTGCTGTTCCCGTTGAATTGGCGGGCGATTGTTTCCAGCTTTCCCACGGTTAGCAAATACAGATAATATGCAGATGGCGCTTACCTCTCCAAGGACAGTATCCAGGCGCTCCGGGTTGTTCACTGGGAAGGATCGCTGTGGCTGCAGAGCGATACGAGCACCATTCGCACCTCCTCGCTTATCCGAGATGCGGAAGCTGGAAGCGGCGCCCCATGCAGTCGTGACGAGGTTGGAGATGTTCAAGGCGTTGTTGTTGAGAATCATTCCCTTGAGTACCGCAATATCCGCGGCATCAATGGTATCGTGGTCGACGACAGGAAGAGGGTCCTGCCACACAAAAACCTCACTGGGAACATAGGGACCGAGATAGCGAGCGCGGGGTCCCATGTCACGGTGAAGAAGTTTGACTACAGAGGTTAGCATTTGATGTTACTGCTGGCATTTACTTACACCATGCGTGGCCGAACTTTTCGGTAAAGTCGTCAAAGTTATTCATGTAACCCTGAGAAATGTTGTGATAAATCGGATCATGCAGGAGAGCGAGATCACTCGTGAGCATGGTAGGCCGGTGGAACTTGTTCTCGTCGAATGGATCGGGATAGTTTGCCTCGGCCTCGAGGGCTTCCCATTGGGGAGCACCATCAGGGCTTTCCACGAGTGTCCAGTTGTTTCTGAAGAGCGAGTTGAGGAAATCTGCAAACGTTAGCAATGCACTGTCCTTGACGTCAAAGCGTACCATTGGCCCATTCAGTGGGGGTTCTAGACCAGATGACCTCGAGACCGCTTGTATGGGTGTTGTTGCCAGAGCCAGTACCGAAGCTGTTGTGCCAACCCAGCCCCAACTGATGGATGCTGGCAGCGTTTGGCTCCGGACCGACATTAGATGCGGCCACGGCTCCATGCGTCTTTCCAAAGGCATGGCCACCAGCAATAAGAGCAACTGTCTCTTCGTCATTCATGCCCATACGACCAAACGTCATACGGATATCGCCCGCAGAGGCCAAGGGATCGGGGGTTCCCCTCGGTCCACGGGGATCAACATATATAAGACCCATGTTGACACTTCCCAGAGGTGACTCGAGTTGATCCGAACGGTCATGGATGTCGGTGCTCCCGTTGTAACGCTCATAGTCGCTACGCTCCTCGGGGAACATCTGGTGCTCGCTGCCCCAGTAGATGGCCTCGTCAGCTTGCCAAGTATCCTCACGGCCAAAGGCAAAGCCGTGTGATGGGAAACCCATGTTTTGCATGGCCAGGTCTCCAGCAAACACAATCAGATCAGCCCAAGAAAGGCTATCGCCATACTTTTGTTTGATAGGCCCTACTTAGTTAGCACATGTGGTCGCGGGATCTCGATAGTGGACCTACAGAGAAGGCGACGAGCCTTGTCAAGGTTGGCATTGTCCGGCCAGCTGTTCAGAGGAGCGAATCGGATCTGACCCATACCAGAGCCTCCGCGGCCATCAATGGCTCTGTAGGTTCCAGCACTGTGCCAAGCCAGGCGGATGAGAAAGGGACCATAGTCACCAAAGTCGGCAGGCCACCAATCCTGCGACGTAGTCTGGAGCTCCGTGAGATCCTGTCTAAGCTGCTCCACTGATGGGGGTTAGCATCGTGCACCTATCCCAGGGAGAAAACTCACCATCCAAGTTGGCAAACTCGGCTGCGTAGTGGAATTCCTCGCCCAAGGGGTTCGAAATGGCCGCATTCTGACGCAAGACTGCCAGGTTGAGCTCGCAAGGCCACCAGTCAGTATTGCGGGTACCACCGCCCGCAACTGTGCTCTTCCTAGGGCAGCGGCCAAAGTTGGGACCATCCTCGCTGTAGCGGGGCTCTATGATAGCCTCGGGATGGGGGGATCTGGCATGGTTGCCGGCAATATAAGGACAGGAGACAGCTGAGACGAGAGGGATGGCGGTGGCGGCAAGAGCCAAAGCACGCCGCATAGAACAGTTCGATTGCCGAGACATGGCTGTAGTAACCACTGGATAAACTTTGAGGGAGAAGGCAAGTAGACTCCCAACAATGCCCGTCGATCCATGCCATTTATACAACTTGTCGGGAGCTGATCTCTGGGGTCATTGGACGCTTGGCAACGCGTCAAGACCATCGGAAAAACGGAATGCGGTAAGCTTTCAGTTGGTACAACGCTAGCACAACATGGAGGTAAGTGCGTGCATGGTTATGAGTAGCATTTCCCTATTGTGCACAAGAAATGTCGCCGATCTCAATCACAGAACCATGAACCCAGTAGGGAAGCACCAGGCATCTCCACAGGGGACAAGGAACTGCCGTACCGGCTGGTCTGGGCCCAGACACGGAAATAGCTGGTTTGGCAGTCATTTCTACCTCAGTATATCTGCCGTAACAGGTAGGATTCCCTTTCGCGGACACAAGGATGTACATCAACCAACAACTCCACAGCAACAAGAGTTGTCACACATTGCCATTCCAGCTGATTTCAATGTGGGGTTTCCTGTTCGTAGGATACAGGCAAGCACTTTAAGCTGGCTTGAATTAGGCCTTCCATTCCAATTTGCAACTGCAACCATCCAAATGATGATATGAAAGCAGGTGGGCTGAAATAGCGGCTGTGTGATCCTGGATAGAGCTAGCTAGCAGAGCCTGGTTCGGCCGCTCCTTGTCAGGCAGGGATGATGGAACTTTATTTCACGAATTAATGCACACTAATAATTCACATCGGACCATGTTATGCTCAAGACGGCATCTGACATGCACAATTCGGAACGCGCCGAAACATCAAGTCGGACATGCTTGCGTGGCTCGGTCAGACTTTCTACTTATTACGGCAATATAATTCAAGTCAGCGCCTAGGGTGAAATGGTCTGACAACCTGAAAATGCCAACAGAGCGACTATCGAGTAAGAACGAATACATTGAAGAGCCGAGGCTCACGGTCAGCATTATTTATGGTATAGTGTCATAGGTGTCATCAATATGATACGCTAGTGCAAGCACATAGTTCACCGTACACTTTCGGAAACACGGTTATCTCGGCAAGAAACACGATCTGGAAGAACAAAAACTCATGTCCATTAATCAAGGCAGTACCCGCCAAGTATACTGCAGCCGTGGGGACGTCAAGCAATGCGGAGATACTACTAGATATAGAAGGTGTACAGGCTCGAAGCTGTTGACCTAGAGTGTCCCCCTAGTATCGAAGCGATATACAATCAAAGGCCTGCTGCGGTTAGATGGACTGTTATGAAGGAAGACCCTCCGAGCGATTGTGTCTAATGCAAGCCATCGGGTCGCTCGATTGGTTCATCTTAGCAGCGATGTTTAAGGACATCAATATTAAGGGCTTCTTGGTAGTGAATGGATTCGAAATTTGTTTCTTGATGGATTTGATGATCTATGCTGCCGTAGCTGCCGCTCCTTGAGTTGAAACGAATAGTACGGCCAAGTCTTTCAACACTTCGAATGACAGTTTGCGTTTCTCTCGATACACTTTGTTCATCTCGCCTTTAGTGTTATGCATTCGTTCCACACCCATAGCTTCTGCAATGATGCACTTCTCTAAGAGGCCCTGGCACGGATAGGATTCGACAATCGTGGAGATGGTGACCCTTTGTCACGGGCTAGTTCTTCTAATGCGCTCATTGTCTCCTGACTGCTACAGTGGTCGTCGTAGGACCAGGGTGCATGCGCTTCCATATTGCCTGCTCGACAGCAAGCTTTTCGGGGTACTTGGTGATGGTGTCCTCGTTTCCTATTGCGCGGTAGAAGTTGACCCATATATCTTGCAGTTCCAGTATTCAGGGTACAGTCTCCCAGTGAATGACGGCAGTGATGTGGCCGTCCTTGACCATGATGTTATTCGGGTGAGTTCCGTGTGGGCAACCTTGGTGGTATACTCGCCCTAGAATGAGTACGAACAACGTCTGGCTCAACTGCCCAGTGAGCCGACGGTCGACCTCGTCGCAGGTGGGCATGGAAATAGGTTGGAAGAGGGTCTAAAGGGTGTCCCGCGAGCCTATGGTCCATGTTAGATCCCTGCCGAATAGATCCAACGAAGCCATGGCTAAGCATACTGATGGCTCATAGCTGAGAAAGACAATCATGGAGCTCACGCGAAGGTCTTGGTTTGCTCTGGTGTCATGTCATTGATGGCGCCTCCTGGGGCCTCCCCCGCAGTCGTACTTTGTAAATCTGGGGAACAGGAACGCTTGGGTGCATACCATCTTCACGTTGCCCAATCACATATGGCGGAGCTCGAGGATCGCGCACTTGAGCCAGCGGTTCGAGTCCGTGACTGCGCTATTGGGGCCTTCTTGGTCGAAGAACAGTCACTTGAGCAGATACTCGGGGCTGTTCTGCAGGTCTACAGGATCACGAGAATGTTGAACATATCATAATTGCTCCTCATCTCTCCATGGTCTGCTCCGGGTCACGGGTGCTGATGCCAATAGGTCAAGCGACGTGATGGTGGCCGAGATGTCCCGGCGGAGCCTCGTCCAGCTCTCCGACATGGCGCGGAAGACGTGGAGTAGGAGTTGGCAAAGACGCTCCGCCTGGCCTTTGCACACTTGGTCGCCGATTCATCCGACATTCCCTGCAGGTCTTTTCCAAATACTTCAAACATCTGTTCTTGGGTCGAGAACTTTTCCCTGGCTAGCTCCTTTAGGCAGGCAGGTGTCGTCGGTCGGAGCGACAAGCCAATGCGGTTACACAACCGGTATAAATGGGAGAAACTTACAAAAGAACCGACCATTCTGCAGTGGTATGGTCTGCACAGTAATCTCTATCAAGTACAATATATCCTTCCCTCCCAACTGTAGGGTAGATTAAAGCGGACTTAGGCCGCCCATGCCCTTATCTGTCAAGGGGATAAGAAAGGCCGCCTCCTTCATGGTCCAGAGCGAAACCGCAGATCCGACCCTCCAGCTACCGCTTCCTCAGGCCCCAGCGGCTGCAGAGTCATGGTGGCATGGACAAAATTGTTATCAAGGCCGTCACTTGGCGGACAAGAAAGTTGCGGAGCGTTTTAACTGGAACATTTCACGAGCAGGATTAAACAGGGCTTCGATCTGGCAAGGGTTAGACCTCGTCATCTCTCCTTTTGACACCAGTGCCGTCGCCTATGATACCGATAACTGTCAGGTCGTTTGGCGGCTGCCCAGGAAGACAGAGAGCCTAAGCGTTGCAGGCGAAGCGAGAAGTGAAGGCGCCGGGTACAATCACCTCCTTGTCCATCACAAGATCCTCCACCATAGACATATATATTATTGGCCGCCAATGGGTGATGTCATCTGACCATCCCTTCATTGATTGACTCTGTCCTGCGGGCAGCAGGGCCGCTATCATTGTTCGCACACACTATTGTTCTTTTGCGCACCTACTCGTTCATATTATTGGCCGCAAAAATCCGGGGACTCGATTTCCTATGGCATCGGAAATCCAGTAGTCGAACGGCATTCCTCTGGTTATCCCCTTAAGTGTGCGATGGCTCCCTCAATGTATTCGACCCACATACCCCTCAATTTAGGTCGGTATGCAAAGTAACTTCAATCCCTTAAGAAGGCTCTGACATATATGATGTAGCTCTATATACCTAGCAGGAATGCTTCTACAGAGTATTATAGCCTAATTTCTTAGGAATCTGAAGTCACGATTTTTTTCTGCATTTTTATTGGCCAAAAACCCTATCTATGACATTGAGGGAGCCTTCGCACACTCAAGGGGATAGGGACTCGACAGCCGAGGCAGCCTCAAAGCCATGGCTGTTATTGTCCATAGCAGGCGGGATTTCAGTATTACTCTTAGTTTGAACCCATTTTAAAGCAGCTATCTTACGATGCCATCTTTCACTCTTTCGGCCTCCTGCCTGGGTGTAGTCGCAACGCGAATGTTGGTGAGAGAACAAGCATCAAGGAAGTGGATGCTAGGTTTATTAGCTGGCGAGGCAGAATGCGAGACTCAGTCGTTTGTGCGCGTACATATATTAGACCCTCCGTGTCAGCATGGAATATCCTGGTTGAATCGTTCAGTCGGCAGTTGGCTTATAGCACAGCCTCAGCCGCGTGCGCTGCTCATTTTCTAGCTTTCTTGGCACGCCGTGGTGGGTTACATTCAATGCAAGGATGAGCTGACAATGACCATTTTCCCGACCCGAAATGGCAGTTCAGCCGCAATTCAGTTGGGTCCGGTTGTTGACATCGGCAACGCAGGGTCTCCTGAATGATGAACGACGGTCATGCCATCTTCGTGGTTTTCCTGCGCCAAGTCTGTTATGTGGGATTTCTCGTTCGTGTGCCCCAATGGGATACAGACCAGTGACTTCAAGGCGACCCCCTCTGACGATAAAGACGATATCAGATCATTAGATAACAATTGGTTAGAAAATTCGCCAAGTCTGGCATTTCTTCAAGTAGCGTACAATACAATCACTGTCCGCTTCCACAGCACATAAAAGGGCGGTTCGGCCAAAGCTTTCCTTAGCTGCAGCCATAAATGTAGTACGCCAAAGCGATCTTTTGCATTGGGATCAGCACCTTGCTTGGAAAGAAGCTGCACAAATGTTTAGTCATTCAAGAGACCCAACCACAGCACTAACGAGAGGGCTGCCCTTACTGTCATCTCGGTCAAAGTTTGATGGGCATTGCGGTTCAACAAGAGCCGCGCCACCACATCATGGCCACGGAACACCTATCGTCAGCGGGAACGCATTATCTCTGGTTTCCACGGAACTTTACTCCAATGGGGCTGAAGTGGAGCTTCACAGTATTTGCATCCCGTGCATCGCTGCGTAGCCGAAAGCTATTGTGTTATGTCGAACAGTCGTGAGCCGCCCAGCAGACTGGATGTTGGTCTCATTGCCGCATGTTACAGCAACCATTAATGGTGACCGACTCTAACGATCTAGAAGGTCAGGCTCTGCACCAGTCTTCGAGAATCCGAAGCGAGGTCCTGGCCTTTGAGTATGGAAGCTATCAGCGGAGTAAGGCGGTCAGCAGAGCCACGGTCTCGGCGGGGGATCTACTACCCGTGATGCGAAGCCAAAACCAACGTAGTGGGACGACAACATTGCGGCGAGCAAGTCCCAACCCCTTTCCTTCGATGATCGCTCCAAATACGGCAATCCTGGCTTCGGCCGAACAGGACCCGTCGGTCCCAGTATGCAGCTCATCAAGTGCATAGTCTATCCCGGCCAAGTCCCCTAAGTGCCGCTTCAGAAACCGTTCTTGTGATTCTGCAGAACTCTGACTGCTGTCTCATGGCCGTTTTGAGCCGCATAGCGCGACCGGTCATAGTCATTCCATTCCCCAGGTCGGGTCGACTGCCCGGTGCTTCTACCATTCGGGTGTTTCCCATTTCCGCCGCACGCGACGGCGGGGTCCTTTCAATTTCTTCAACTTCCCAATTTTTCTGCCTTTGCACAACTTGTGACGAGGGCGTCTCGTCCTCTGCAGGTCTAGAAATTGTATTGAATATCTTCTACAGAGTCCTGAAGCTCCTGGGAGCCGTGTTCGGGAGAAAGCTCATTTCCATTCTCTGGAAGGCCAAAGTCCGCCCGCTGGAGTAGGATCTACGTAAACTCCATAAGCCGAGAACCGCATCGCATATTCCAGATAGTTGATTCATAACTGGCAGAGCCATTTTGCAAATTCAAGACGCGTGACGGAAGAGCGTGAAGGCGTAGTCTGTTCTGGCATTGTGGCTGAGCAGAAGCCAAAGGTTCAGCATCTCCGCCTCGATTACTTTACCGATGGCGTATGCCCATCTTGACGTGGTAGATCAATATCTGCATAATTACTGCGCAAAATCTGGGCAACTTCGCAGCATCTGACCACGACACGTCTGAGGCGATGTCTTTTCAGGCTCATTGGTATTTGGGGGCCGGGTTTATACCGACCATGAGACCGAACCGATCGGAGGGAAGCTTCGAATCAAATTTATGGCTATCATAGCTGCCATACTGGTCCCGGGTATCCTTCTGGTAGACGGGCAGTGACAAGATTATGTTGCCCAATGCGGCCATAGCTGTACACGTGGACTCGTCTGGTGCAAGAACAAGCTGTAGGTCACTGTATTCATCGTCGAACATTTCCTCCGACGCTGCCAGCTCTATCGAAAGAGCACATTCCACCCCACTGTGAAGGCATCCTTGTCAAAGTCACCGAGGTTGATAAATCGGTCACCATGTTGAACCAGGGGATGGGATAAGAATAAAAGCGGCAGAGCGTGGAAGTTGGATGGCAGAACGTGTGTCATGTTGCACCCCTTTCGTGAAGAGCCTATTTGGTTAAGAGAAGAGGGGCCTTTAGGCGAACATACGCGTTCTTCTCGGGGACTTCTAAGCGCTTGACGTATCCATCTAGTATTGGGGTTTCCGCTTTCAGCCTTATCAGACAACGTGGCATAGATAATTATAACCATATATAGAAATTCTACCCAAGTGGTGATAGCAATAGCGTTTTCAGAACATGCGGGCTGATTTCTAAGTATAGATATCTCGAGACATGCTCTATTCGATGACGTGACACATGTAACTCCTTGTGTAAAACAACAAGGAAAGAAAGAAAAACCGCCTTTATTGCCCGATGATAGTAATGGCGTTTTCAGCTCATGTGCACTGATTTCTAGGCATATACATCTAGAGACACAGCCTCGTGATCCAACAGCACCGCCCTGACTAGTGGCCAGGACCTACATTTCGAACGCTTCCTTGACATCCGGGCTCTCCGGTCCCGACGACGTTTGCGCAACACTGATAAATACGACGCATATCTGCACTTGGCGGTTCGCTCCGTTTGATGGATCGATCCACAAGGCGTCAATCCAAATTCGACGCGCGCCTTCAGACCGTCGCAAAGACCGCTCGTTACGATGTACCGCCTTGTAGTCACGGAACCACGGTCACTACGTGGCTGTAGAAAGACTGGCATAGCGATTGATCACGGATCGATCGACAGGACCCGAGCTTTAATAAGGAGGGCGCGGGAGAAAAGTCCTTGCGATCCTATGAACAGCGAGAACTTGGTCATTCCCTTTGCGTGCTGTGTCTTGCGAATGCTCTGATTCACATTGCTCATTGGAATTCTTTATATTACTTATCGGAATTCTAGTATATTCTACTTCTTTCAAAGGTCACCACCATTGTTCATATACGCTAGTGTTCCCAATTGCTATCTATTGGTTTGATATCGTCTTTATCGTCAGAGGGGGCCTCCTAGAAGTCACCGGTCTGTATCCCATTGGGGCACACGAACGGGAAATCCCACATCTTTATAATATTAGCATTCTTTCACTGTCTGCCAACTACACAAATGTAAATCCAGAGGCCCAGCCCCACAAGAATAGAAAAGCCAAGGATTGCAAGGATGAATATCTCGTCCCACGATAGTGGCTCAGGAGGCGGAAGACTAGGTGGCCCCGTAACAGTAGCTCTTATGCCTGGCTCTGTGGCGCTGTCGCCGATGGTGAAGGATCCTTGCCCCAAGGCTGCCCTCGCTTCTTCATCGTCAAGGCTGCATGTTTCTTGCAACCAAGCTTGGATTTGCTCCCATTCCTGATTGTGACCGCATCTCGTGTGACACCCAAAGAGGTCGCCCCTCGCACAGAAGCAGTTGCTGGACTGCGTCACGCAGCCGTACTCGAAGATAGCGTCATCAAGGCATTGACGGGCGCAACCAGGTAGCCCAGAGAAGTCGAGCATCAAAGCCGGCGAGTCCGGGCAATTCCTTTCGAACCAATCTTCCGTATCCCACCAATCTGTCCAGCTGCAGGACCAGGCACAGTATAGCCCGGTCCGGAGGTTGCAGTAGCAGTCTCTTGCGTACTGCTTCATGCCACAGACACTGCCCCCATTGTCGGACGCAGCTTCATTATCAGGACAGGAGCTATCTATCAGAGGACAAATCTCGGGAGGAGGCCCACCCCAGTGCCAGCATGAACTTTGCGCGCAGAAGGGCTGAGTGACAGGATCGACTAAATCAGAAGCTCTCGCCTGTCTGGGAACGAGGGCCGCATTCGAATGAGACTCTGATACGGACTGCTGTGCGAAGAGAGTCACCGTAATGGCTACCATGCGGCTGAAAATTTGCAATGCCATCTTTGGCATATGCAGATGTGACCTGTGACAAAGGGGAATGTGACAATCAAAGTTCAGGTCCTTTAAATATCTCAGGCAAGCATTCATAGAATCTTGCGGCAGTCACTTTCCCCCGGAGATAATGACAGAATAAGGCTCATAACACATAGTCCATGAAATACTACCCCATGATAAGCAAGCGCCCGCTTATTTTTCAGCTCAATATGGATGCGACTATTTACCCTATCCATGGCCTTACATAGAAAGCTGGCTGCAAGCTAATCAATACTGCAAGCAAGTGGCTCGTTGTTTTGCATTTCAGCTCAGTAGTAATGAGGTATTTACTCAATCCGTTGCTTGCTTAGCCAATAAAACCCCATGGTCAGCAAGTGGCTGGTTACATTGCATTTCAGCTCACTGGTCAAGTAACTCTTTACTCCATCTGGCATCATACTAATTATTGCAACATAGAAATGCTCGTTCACCATTTGTCTAGTGCTCCAATGCAACGTAGCTGACAAGAAGGACCTGTCAGTGTGAGCCGGCACATTCATACTGTGCTGGTGGGGAGTATATAAATCATGAGAGGGCTTTGGGGTGTTGGCAAGTTGTCTAGTTTCAAGGTCCGGATAGCGAAGCCCCATTCTGTTTTTGACACTTGTTACAATGATGGAGACAAGTGCTGCGAAAAGTGAGAGTGGAGTTGCGTTTGGTAAGTGCCCTGTATGCTCTAACTGCCCGTTATTTAATCCAAGGATAGGTTCAACCCTCCGCCATTTCCGACGGCTTCTCTCTGCCACGCCCATTGCCACGCTCACCACACTCGCTCGCTTGATTATAGCGGGTCTTCTTCCCACAGTCGATGCGAGCTTTTCGATTGCGAGATGCTGTACTCTGGTAGTCAGACAAAATTTCCATGAGCATATCGACACACTTTATCCTTGGGAAGTCTGCAACTACAATACCGAGATTGACTACGGCACCAACGAGACATTCCCGTCTGTTATTCGGAGCATGGGATGGGTGAGAGAGTACTGTAGGGGAACACAATATAGCTCCCTCGAACAGTGGTTGGTGCCGCTCTCGACATACATCTCACCATACATTGGTATCTTACTACTATGTCCTGTTGGAGATATTGCGCACTATGAGTGCAAGCGGAAGGGCTGGGCCATGGCCCTCAAGGTGCTGGATAGGCTCCGGAACCCGTTGCAAGAGTATCTAAGAATTTTGGGAGATCCTATAAGCGCCGTATTTGGCGCCATGTCTGAGATCTGGTCCGACGCGAAAGCTTTGAGTCTCATCAGGGGTGATGACAATGTCGACGGCCAATTGATGCTGCAGCAAGGAGCATTGTGGATCTCTGCGCTCGCAGGCGATGTTCGGTTCACCGAGAATACAGGCTGGGTGCCAGAGATCATCCAAACGCTAAGCGCTCCGCATGCCCTTGACACCCAAGCACTTGAGCCAAAAGGCACTCGAAATAGCCAAGGTACTCCGGCACCGCAGCCAGTTATGCAAGATGGCTCCACACCAGGAGACAAGATTGACCGGGCTATCTCGACCGTCATCACGGCGCGCAAGGGTTTCGTGTCCGGGGTCCTCATTCCTGTGTTGCTGATGCTTGCTGTCACTGCAGCGACCTTCTTTGACGCCTACAGCAAACAGGGCGATAAGGATACTGGCCTTGCTCTCGCCTACTGTGTCTGGTATTCGTGGATCTTGACCCTGGGAGTCGCGGGTAACTGCTTTGCTAGCTCACTGAACACAGACGTGGCCGAGCGCGCCCTTGATGCGGTGTTTGATTTTGGCGGCAAGACGATGAGCACGTCCTTAGGTGATCGGTATGTCAACGCTTACATGTGGAAAGCCTGGGTAGGCTCGTTCGACAGTGGTCTGTCCGCCGATGGCTGGGATTTCCAAGCAGCGAGGTCACGGCTGGCGTCCGACTGGCGCTTCTGGTTGCGACTGTGCGGGGGACAGCTCCTCGGCTTCTGCTGTGTTGCCTTCTCGTCAGCTTGCGCCGTCGCCATTGCCTGGACGACGCCGACTGTTGGCCTCGGCTGCAGATCATTCAACTTCATCCTATTTGCCATCTTCTCCTTCATAACTGGGTATTTGAACGTCTTGTGCTCTTGGCTTTCGATCCTGTCCGAGGCGCGAGCATCGTCTTCGAGCAGACAAAGGAGAGCCAAGATTTTGTTGCGTGTTGTGCTAGGACTGTACTGGGTCTTTGTGCTTGCCAACTCCTTGGTAGTCATCCTCGGCACACTCTTTCACATGGTCGGCGTGTTCCGTACATGCTGGTGCGAGCGATTGACCTGGTCGGATACTACACTTATCGAGCTGAACAGCAAGACGGCCCAAGCGGTTGACAATGCCCAGTCGTACTGGCTGTCAACGGCATATGTAGCTTTTGGATTGGTATGGATAGCTTGTTTGACAGCTATTGCGTTTCGGACATTTATTGTAAAGAAGATGGATAGTTGGATAGATGGTGAGACGGCGCGTAGGATGCGGCGATTCCAGGTCAGGCCTGTTGTTTCGGTTGTGTCGAACTGATCCCAAAGGCATAAACAGACATCATATATGGGGAGAAAGAAGTATACATTTCTACGATTTTTAATTCTTGAGGTTTGTAGCCTCGCTGTGATTGTCAGTCTTTGTTGGGAGCACGGTCGCTAAGTTACCGCCTATATAAAGGCCCTAAGCTGAAGCACAACCACCCAAATCCAGGCATTTATCAAGCTCTATTTGCCTTGCCTGCATAATCTGCCCTTTCCTACACCAGCCACTAAAGCAACAACACACGAACGTAACACATGTCCAAGCATCTCTCACATTCAGCCATCATTAGCAGGCCCATTCCATCTTAACCGACTTTCCTTTCTCAGCGGCAGTTCTTCCAAGTGACCCAGATGGCCAAATCTACAATCAAGGTGGCGGCGGTTCATTTTGACAACGACCATAGTGATGCTTTCTCTCAGGCCATTCGGTGTATCCTTAAAACCAGCCTGTCAGAGGTAACCATGGCCCAGCTTCTTGACGGTCTTCCACAAGCAGACGTCGCCTGGGAGGCTCGAGGAAACCTTTTAATCAGGGCGAATCCATTGGCGGATCACGCGCAGCTTTGTGGAGGTGTGCTGGAAAAGACTCGGTCCTGGCGAGATGATTTCGACCCAGACACACTGCAATTTGAACCTCAGGTAATTATCATTATTCTGAGCCTGCTCAAAGGATTCACGTATCATATTCTGACATACAAATTAGTTGCTGCAAGCTTATTCGGATGCCGAGATGGGTTCCAAGGAGTTTAACCTGAGGCTTATCGAGATGGTGGCCGTTTCTGTGCATCAGATCGCAGTAGCACTCTTTGATTTGGCTCCCAAGGCCCATACACTTGAGCATATCAGACATGTCACAGACTGGCAAAAGCCACCAGGCTGGAATGAGTGTTATGGGCGAAAGACGTGGGAAGAGCCTCTCTTCCCGCCTCCACCAACGCACGTTTTCCATTGCGCCTACCTTGACTACGATATATATCCGGACGGTCTTGCTGATGTTGCTGGTTACTGGGCAGAGGACCGAATAGTAGGGGGTGTTATATTGTTTGATAGGGGTCAGAGCGGCAAGGAGGTGAGAGCACTATTTCATTCGTTTGCAGGGCCTTTTCTTTGCTGGCTAACCGTTTGCTACTAGTGCAAAGAAATATTCCTCCATCCCGGGAGACAGAAAGAGACCTTTCGTATTTGGCGCTTGCTGGACAGTCAAATAGCCATGCTAGTTGACTTCTTGTTAGGCAGGACGCCACTAGAAAGATTTCCCCTGCCGCTAACTGCGACGGATGAGAACTTGCATCGCTTGGACCCTTGGGATGCCATTGCCCTGCACCACGTGTTCCGTGATCCATGGGAACGAAGAATACCCGTTCGAAAGCCACCTGAGAGAGACGTTAGAAGTGTTGGTGACTACCCAGAACTTCAAATCTTATTTCAGAAGATGGACAAGACGATTCAACAAGTGGAGAGTCACAGCGAGTCAGACATTACAAACAATCATGAGCCTCATGTCGTAGGCTCTCATGGAGAAGAAACATCATCGCCGGATAAGCCCGACCGGTTATGGATTTACAGGCACGGTGGTCACATGGGCGACCCGCTGGGAACCAGAAGGCTTCCGTACTTAGGGCCACCCGAAGGAGACCAAGCCAAAATTGCCCCAGAGGATGGCGACAGCGACGACGAGGAATATAGTAATTGTTCTTTTGGCCAAGGTTTCAGCACCCCGTCTCTGTTCGCACAATATTCTGAATCCCTGGAGGCAACCCAAGAGGCATTGTCAAAGAAAGTGACAGTCCCGCCGAGCGACGACAAACTTCGATTTGGCACGACTAAAGAACACTCAACAATAAGTTCCGCTTCTGATAAAAGTGTTAGGGACACCAAAAGCGATGTTAAAGTTCCTGAATCTGGAACCGATGGCGAAGGTGCGGAGGACTTGAGCAGGAAGCGAATGGACACGCGAGAGTCAGTACTAGCCAACAGCCGCAAAGGAGTTCGAGGAAGCGAAAGGCAGAAGATGAGCTAAGCTCTAGATAGGAAATAAATCCGATTTATATAATTATCATTCTACAAATAATATATGTCATGATATGCCAGAGCTTCATTCTCCCCGGCCTCGCAAAGGATGAACAATTTGCCATGATGTCCGTGAGGTTAGGCCTTACAAAATTTCATGTCTTAAACCTTTACCACTCATTCTCTTGGTTGTCACTGTTCTTGTCTTCGCTCGTTACGAAGTCGGTCTCAGTCGTAGCATCAAGACCATCGCTGAGCACGTATCTCACCGTCATGTCACTGTAATTTTTATACAAGGCAACATCTAGTTAATGTAGTAGCATATGCAGTCAGGATTGCTACCTACACGGAAACATCACTATCCTGGGTATAACCCCATTCTTGCAACACAGTGGGACTCTGCACTGCCATCCCATGCAATCCTGATAGCCACGCCCGACAAGCATGAGCCAGTGCGAGACTCTGTAAGTCTTTGGCCTTGACTATTTGCTCATCCGCCACGTCCAGCAAACTGCGTCCTTGGCCGTCGCGCACGTGGACGTTTGCGCCGGCTTGAACTAGGGTTCGGATGGCCAATTTGCGCCCCAATCGAACAGCGATGTGGAGGGCTGTCTCCCCATGCCGGTTACGGGCACCGACATTCGCATCATACTGAATTAACTGCGTCAGAATCCGAACCGGGGTGCGATAATCGCCATCTTCGGGAAGTCGCCTAACAAATGCCATCAAAACGGTGTCCCCCGCTTTGTTATAACAATTTGGGTCGACGCCAGCGTCTAAACATTCCTCCACCAAGGAGGACCGTAGAGATAGCCGCTCTTTCGAGTTGTCATGAGACGAATATTGAAGAAAGGCCTCTATCGATTTCTTTGGGTCGTCTTGGCAGACAGACATTACCTCTGAAGGAGGTTTGGATAGGATTGCATCCGCAGTACAGTGTAGTGCGTTACGACCAAGGTCGTCTTCCAGAGACGGCTGCGAGATGCCTAATCTCACATGCCGAAGTATTCTGGTCTGCTCTTGTAGAAACAGGTCGAATTCATTTTCCGTGTCCCGCTCTACGTTGGTCTTTGAGTTGTTTTCAGCTGATCCAGTACAACCAAAGGCATCGCGATTGGGCGCCCCGTTCTCCAGGCTGTAAATGGAATCCGCATCCGCCTGGGAAATCTCAGGGGATAGCATATGGAAGAATGTCCGTCCATAAATGTCTCGAGTGGAAATCGCCCAGTTTGGTAGCCTTTCCAAAAGCATCCTAGTCTGGTGACCACCATGCAGCCACGTTTCTCCTAACAAATGGAGGAACGTCTGTCCAGCTGTATTCTGAGTTGCCAAATGATCCACCTTAGCATTACGGACAGTGGCGATGAGGTATGAATCGGAAGCCCCATGGGCCGCCAAATAGTGAAACACTGTATTTCCAAACGCATCCCTATCGCCCTCACTGTCTTGCGACGAAAGAATTGTGCGAGTCAAAAGGCATTTAGCAGATGAATGCTCAGTTTGTAACCGACAGAGACATGTATGTGTGGCATGCTCATGGGTACCCGGGCAGCTGGAACGCCCTAGCCCTCGGATGAAATCCTCGGGTATCATTTTCGAATGCTGAATAGGGGGTTGATGAGGTGGACTAGGGTTGTCACTGGTGTTGTAATTGGCGATTATGTTATAACTTTCAGTGAGACCAGTGTAGTAGAGCAGACCATGGATGTTCTTGATGGAATCCTCTGAATAGCCTTCCAGTACGTGGGCATCGAATGTCGATATATCCAAACCAGCGTGTCCATACCCGGTAGATCGGATGTGGCGCTTCGGACTCTCAATGATGCCCGTTTTGTCCTCTTCATCCATCATGGCAGCGAAGCTTCTCTTTACAGCGGCTCTACTTATAAGTCAGCCAAGGTTCGCCCTAGATTTACGAAAAGCTTACAGGGAGTCGAATGTATCCATCGAGATGGGGGCCTGGGTGATCCTGAAAGCGGGGGAAGCTAGTAGTGACTGGATCCGGTGATGCATATCCTCTTCAGAGCGCGGGCGAAGCCACCGAGCATTTGAATGAAGAACATTTGCCAATTTTTTGTTGGTTGAGCTCATTCTGCGTAGAGTAAGCAGATATGTCGAGAGAATCGGGTAAGGGGCTCACCCAGGTGAAACTTCGTTCGCCTTACAAAATACCACTTCTACGATTTTGAAGAGTGGCAAATTTGTATAGACGTAGAGTTTGACCAATTTGCCTACTCTATCATCCGTCCAGAGCGATGGGCGACCGCTGAACTGGGAGGAACTCGAGTAAGGCTCGGAAAGAGGATGCATGATTAAATCGGAGGAATCCATGTGATCATATATGGGGACAGAAGCAATCTTACGTCTCGCCGAGACATCTTCGTATCGACTCAAGAGATGAGACATTACCAAGAGGGTGCCGAGTCGGGCTGAAAGAACGGCCCAGCCTCGGCTATGAGAGACTTGAATCGTCTTGACAGGGCTGAATAGGGAGAGACATCTAGGCTCTGAAGTAGCAAACGGGATTGATCCCAGGCGTCCGCGTGGCAGTAAGTTGTTTAGAGCTAGATAAATAGCCCCAGACGATGATATATGTTCAAGTACCATAACCCAGCGATCAGGGCATCTCCATGCCAGGTGCCATGCCAGTGATTCTAGTAGACGATGGACCATGATATCGTCGTGACCATTGTCCTCGATTGCAACTTTCAATGATTGCAAGATGGTGGCCTCTGTCTTGGCTTTAATCCAATAAATCGTGACAGATGAGGATGACGGCATGGCATCAACGAAGACATGGGCGATGGAAGTCATATCGACACCCGTTGGTCCAACAAGGGCAACTCGGAGCTGGTCACTGGAGTTCTCGTCGTAAATGGGGAAAGCGTCTCGAAGCTGATCCAATATCTCATCTCAACCGTGTGTGTATCTGGGAGCCAAAGGGCATACTGCTCTGTATTGGGTAGATGGGAGTACTGTTAAGTCAGCTTGGAGTCGGATTCTAGAAGTCAAACTTTAATATTTACCTAGTGAAGACAAGTAGCGCCCTTCCATCGGCCGTGAGGGGAATTCATCTCTTGAATTGTTGATTACATCGTCCAGGACGCCCTCTTGAAGGGGGGCATTCCTTTCATCTTGGCTACTCAGCCACATGAATAAATCCAAATTGTGAAAGAGACGGCGTTGTTTCAAACCCAGAAACTCTTGAAAAGAAAAAGGCTATAATCGATGGCGGATGTAATAGAACTGAGTTGGACCGTAACAGGTTCGAGTTGGACCGCAACAGCCTCTCGGAACTGATGGGAAACCAGACGAAACATTTCGCGTTCGGCCTCAAGTTCAACACCATCTAGGATGTTATGAGGGTCCGCTGTTCGCTCCTCTCACACATTGAATTGATGTCGTCTAGTGTAATACCAGGGTATTCGCGGGCGTATATAACGCTGGGGGGCAAAAGCCTCGCATGTGATAGTGGAGCGGACATCTTGGAAACATTGCTGCCTGGCTCGTCTGAGTCTTGTTCGCTTTTAGGGAGAGCCTTGAGCGCAAATTGATGCAAGTGCTGCAGTATATGATCCTCTATTTTGCTAGTCATGGCTCCTGTCTCAAATTCGCGGAGCGGACATGAAAGCGGAATGATCATTTTGCACCTATTCAAACTCGCGAGCGTCTTGCATTCGCTGGCCGGGACCAGGTCTGAGTGGGCTTGGAGAGTGTGTGATATCCAATCTTGAGCATTTTCGAAGATCAATGGGCTGTGGGGTGCGTCAGATTCCTCACCTGGCGCTCCGAACGCGCAATAGTCACACGACCAGCGCTCTTCCGAGTGGGCTTCTAGTGTATGTGCCAGAAGCTTATGGGCCGTGTTGAACATCTCCTCAGGCGTCTCACACCCGTCAATGATATACGAATAGGGCATCAGATCCTGAGCGACATGGGTCCTTTATAGCATCAGTAAGACGGAGATGAAAAGGGCGACGCACGTCATACTTCCACAGATGACTGTACTTGGGTCGAGAATAGTCTGGGGGCAACGGGATATTGCAGTAGGGGCAAATCAGCTGTCCATCTGGTTCAGCTGGAGGACAACCAGGATATGTCTGCGATGCCCTTATTCTTGTCATCCGGGTGGCTATAGACGATGGTTTTCTTGCCAAAAAGGCTTAATATCCAGTTTGGACCCAACCTCAGTGGCGGATATGATGGTGGGTGCAGCTAGCACAGCAACCTTTTTGGTCTCTGGAGGTGCATTCGAGCCCGCCCAACGTGAGATCTGAATGCTTGATTTCCCTGCCCCTAGAGTTCAGATCTGTTTCGGCATTAACTCGAATCACTCGTGGTTCCCTGAAGAAAACATGAGCTTCAAACACGATGTCGGTTAGAAAGGAGGCTCCGAACTCAACCCCATTTCTGCACAAAGCAGCACATCTTATTAGGGAGCTATTTCTGCTACCCTTCCAGTAATACAACCTACCAGCATAGATGTGCAAGGCTGCAGCGTCGCATTGAGGCTAAACACTAGTCCCTATCAAGAAATTATCAAGACTTTGTCAAGGATTTAGGCATTAGAAAATCGTATGAGGAATAAGCTGTGAAGATTAATGGAGTCTATCCCTGTAACCGGAGATAAATACGGGGCAGAGATGAAACTGCTTGGGCCCTGCTGATAAGGGCAGCTCATAAATAGAAAGGGATGCCCGCCGAATACGAATGCGGAATTGCCGACCTGCAAAGCTCTGCAATTGCAGTGTCGTCGAGCGCCTCCGATCAGTATCTCGAAAAACGACTTTTATTGCAAGCTCGACCCTTTAAAATTATCGCGTCAACCCACCGCCAATCGTCATTAGAGAGGGGATCCTCTTGGCCTTGCACTGGCGCCGAAAGTTGGCCTCGCATAAATGGTTCACTGGTAAGCTGCTCTCGTGCCCCGAATGAGCTATTCTAAGATTGCCAAGCTGGCAAGCGCATACAAACCTCGGGCATCATGGTCACAATTCGACGTCATTTATCAGGTCTACCCGGACCATTCTCGCGCGGATCACGGCAAAGCGAGCCTGATCAAGTGCCGATTCTGGAGCTTACACCAATATGCCACGATGCCGATGACACAAAGGGGGGCCGCGAGGAACACGTTGGGGCAGCTTCCCATGACTTGGACGAACATTTAAGCCTTAAGCAGCGGTGGAGTCCCATCTGGTTGTCAAATGCAGTGCTGGGTGCTTTTGCCATGTTATTTGGCTTGCTTCTGTTAGCGATAGCATTGCTTCATCACATTTCAGAAAGACATCACGGTCTCTTTACCCAAGAAACAGACTATAGCTATGCATGGAAGTACGGCCCAACCGTCTGTAAGTTTGAGACCGTTGCAGCATCGAGAAGTGTCGGCTAACATGTCTGAGTGTTTGTTCTCGTCAATGTTCTTTGGAGACAGATTGATTACAACTCCAAGGTTTTAATACCTTGGGTACTCCTTCAAAAGGGAAGCAGCCCCATAGAAAATGCATTGAACATCGACTATATAACGCCAATTCTCCCATTAGCTTTGTGGAGGGCAATAAGGAGCCGGCACTGGGCTGTAGTCCTGACGGTGACAGGCCAGCTTTTGCTCACCGTGATCGTCAGTATCCTCTCCTCAATCTACGATATAGCTCGCTTACACATTTTAGACCATCCTATCCACCGGTCTTCTAGTTCTCGCGCCAACAGAGGTGACGAACGAGATCAGCAACTTTCGCCTCAACAGCGAGTTTAGCCTACGAGAAGATCTCAGACAAAGTTCAACATGGTTCCCGGGGAGTTTGGCCACGCAGCTTTATGCCGGCATAAATATATATAACCTATCCTATCCGCCTGGAACATCGGATGACATGGTTGTCCCTGATATTCGTCTCCCTGAGACGCGTATAAAACCCATCAACTATACTGTCCCTGCAGAAGCAATGAGCTTCGGGCTCGATTGCGAGATACTCCCTGTTGACACAGGTCGAGTTCGGCGGCGCACATCCTCGACCATGCACGAGGATATTTATGTTTTCGACGTGGACGAACCTGGGTGTGCTTTAAATGATGCTTACCTAGCAATGCTCGGTCCACAGCCTAGCCTTGAACTACAGATAAGGCAGGACCCTTTGGTCAACTATGAGGGAAACCTTGGATGGTACGCGTGCAACACTGGGAGAGGCGATTCATTCAATGATACCACGTGGGCGGGAATCCGCCCTTTCCACACGTATACTTATGTGTACAACACCACTCAGGACTCTCGGCTTCTCTTCGTGGCATCCGAGCGGGAGTTTTCCGGATTAGACCCTGAGACATCGGACTATAATACCTCTGAGTTTAGACGAGTCACAGCCATGTCATGTCGACCTTCGTATAACATCTATCATGCCGATATCCAGAGCCCGAGTCTGGTCAACGGCTCTGCACGAGCAACTGACTCGAGGGGATCCAGTCATTCTGGCAGGAAGCTCCAAGGGCTATCAGACAGCACATTCGGAATGGCAATATGGGCCGTGACCCACGATTTTGCCTCGTACACTGGCGAGAACATTCATTTCTTCCAATACATGCGCCAAGTAGGCGGCTACGACTCATTGGAGCCGTTCATGGACCCTTCTCTGTTAACCACAACAGCAACACAGGTGTTCAAGGGCGTCGCAGCACAGCTGATGCACCAGATCGCGCTACAGCCTGCGAATCAGACTGCCACGGGACACGTCACTTATCGGGCCTACAGGGTACGGACGACAAGACAGTCGGCAGTACCAACCTGCGCTTTGCTTGGCCTGCTTTGTGGTATTGTGGTCTGCCTGATGTTTTTCCAGCTCGACCCGGCTATACCTGTTGCGCCCATCTCTCCGGCTGCCATTGCCACAATACTAAATCAGCGCCGGTATGGTGAGGTGCTTGACTACTTGAACGTATCATCGGTCAGGACTGAGCACCAAGGATTCTCTGTTGCTCGAGTCCTTCAATGGAAACCAGCCGTGTCCAAATATCTTGCACTGCAGGAAGGTGAACGGCATGAGGCTGAGGCCCATTGGTGGTATCCAACCTCGAGCACCACTTGGTACTTTACCCTCATAATAATCCTGCCACTGTGCAGCGCTGCCGTGCTTGAACTCCTTCAGTATATCTCTGATAAGAAGGATGGCATTTGTTATCTCGGGTCACAGGATGATCTCATGTTTGCCATATATATCCCTACGGCCCTAGCCTTTTCAATTGCAGCTCTATACGCGGGCTTCGAATTCTCTGCCAAACTTCTCGCGCCATATCTTGCTCTGAAGGAAGGCAGAGTTGACGCAGATCAATCTATACAATGTATCTACGTCGGCAAGCTGCTGCCCCTGGCGGCCTACTCGGCTATTCGGAATGGCAACATGGCAGTACTAACTGCCTTGTTGGGAAGCCTAGTTGGCGGATTCCTGACCATTGTGATGTCGGGTCTATACAGCTCCATTGATGTTCAGAGATTTGAGCATTTGACTGTCTCCCAAAGAGATGCATTCAATCTGAACATCAACAGTGAGGCGGCTACCAACGCCGATTTGATAACATCCCTGATTGAGTTTCAGCATCTTAACTATAGCAAATGGACATACCGCGATCTCGTGTTCAATCATCTGGACCAAACTACCTTTTCGGTCCCCGAGGGCATTCAAAACGTGTCAGTTACGGTTGAGATTCCAGCTCTCCGCGCGAACTTGGACTGCGTTGAAGTGGATATGAGCAGCATGTTTCGAGAGAAGCAAATAGCTGTGAGTATAGATCCAACGGACGACTACTACTTCGCCACGCCGCAAATGTCTCTTTTGCAGAGTGACTGGTGCGAGACTCCAATGTATGGGAATGAGTCAGACTTCCTAAATTTGATGACGCCGTTATATCTTCCGGTCAATGGTAGCCGCATTTCCTTTGGTCGAGGGGCGGCTGCCTTTTATACACCTCCTAGAGGAGCATCGGCAGACATCGACCAATGGCATGGATGCCCATCATTTTGGGCTGCTGTGGGTACAGCCCAAGCTCTACTATCAACAGCCAACTCAACAGCATTCCAACAAGACGGTGTGTGGAGGAATCAGACAACCTATGACATATCCGTTGATGCTGGAGCGATATTATGCTACCAGAACTTTGAAAGAGTCAGCACTTCCGTCACATTCAAGCTTCCAAACTTCGACATTGACCCGGAACGCCCGCCCCAGACCGACGAGTCCACCGTGGAACTGCTAAAGACTGAAAATGGCAGCACCAGGTTCACTTCCCCGAATATACCTTTAAGCACTGTGTACTGGAAAGCCCAACGTTCACCGACCACGGCGGGCGATGAAATCCTAGGTATAGAGCAAGAGGATCTTGATGTAAACCTGATTGCAGGTCTCACTAAGGGCGAGCACGGCAAATCTATAGCTGATCTTGCCGGCCCAGCCAACACGAGAACATTGTACATGTCAACGAACAGATACTACAAAGTTTTTATGGCTCAAGCCATGTCTCTCGGGATGAGAGTCGACGTCAACAACGCATCCACGCCCACCTACGATGGCATCGCCACAAGTACTGGAACCAAGCGGCTCCAGCAACATTGGGTTTCCAAGCTTGTACTACAAATCATGCTGGTTGTCATGGTTGCATGCGCTATCCTAACAAGGCTGATGCTTCCTTTGAACAAGGTCCTTTACCATAATCCGTGTTCAATAGCCGGGGTTGCATCCATTCTGATTGGAGGGTCTCTGCTTGCTAGACGGAATGACGCTGCGTCTGTCGAGCCTGGTTTGGAAAAGAAGGCCTCTGGAGAACTGGTAGGAGGTACGTATTCATTAAAGTGGCAGAGGACTTTGGATGGGAGGAGATATTGCATTACTCAAGACTCAGATTAAGTCAATCCAGTAGCTCAGCGTCTAGGAGATTGCGTGCTTAGACAGGAACTCATAATATATCCAAGACTTTACCTACCATATTCAACGTGAGCCTAACGTATGCTGGGTTGACTCCCTTGGTTCTCAAAGATAACATTTGGCCCCTTTGGTCATTGCGACCGAAAGACGTTGGCCGTGGAGGTATTTGCTTGATGCAGTTGCTCCGTCCAGTATTGCTCCATGTCATCCCAGACGATGCACTCTCTCGTCAGTCATTTCGATGCTCATGGACTGCTTCCTGAATGGCCTGATTCCTTCTTGTTATCTACCCATGGCATCTTACTGACACTTGGCCTTGTGAGCAAACATCGTAGGAGGAGATCATGAACTTGAGGTTTTCTCATAACATCTGGGTGGCTGTTGAGGCCGTACAGTATCTTCAAAATCGCAAGACTTGTTTCGGGCGCTGTCTTCACATCCATCAGAAGGTCTTATTCAGATAGGCTAGGATAGGACGTCACAGTCGCAACGTCTCAGTCAATGCCTGTGGGAAACCGTGCAACCAGCCTTGCCTTGTCCCCTTCTGTACACTCAAACTTCCCGATGAGCGATATCTTCATCTTGAACACATATTGCTGGTTAGGCCTTGACCTCGTCTTGGGGACGATTTCACCACTCCATCATCAAAGAGTTTGACTGCCTGCGCCTGAGACTCGCTCACCTTCATTGCCTGTCGTTGTAGTGGGTCTCATTCACATTGTACGCATCGAGTGATCTGTAGGTCGCCAGTACATGGATCTGCATTCATCATGTGGATGGCTGGCCCTGCGTTTCAGTTTCCTGCAGGGAGAGCCGCGCTCAGATAGAAGTGGATAATAAAGTCTCCATTCATTGCATCGGCTCGCAAAACGCCTGACACGACGAGATCTGTCACAGTCCGGCCTGCAGCGGACGCAGCGTCGTTTCCGAAAGATCAGCTGTATTACTCGCTGCAACCCGCAGGTTTTGGGTTCAAGGCTGGCATTGAAGGGAGACATTCCAGCGTCAGCGAGCTGGAGCAGCTATCTCCAAGCCGTCACACAACGTTTGCGTGGTCCAAGCAATTGCAGGTAGCGGAAAGAGTCTATCCGCCAGACACGTGTGCGACTGGTGGAAGTCTACGGGCTTCATTAGGGAATTCTTTACATCGACTGCCGCAAAGTATCGATGCCCGGAGGCCTTCATGAAGGAACCCTATGTACCGCTGCCAAGCAAGATTTTATTGAACAGGCGTTGCTCGTCATGTACAAGGCAATTTAGCCCAAAACGTCGACTCGCGTATGGCACGACGAGTCGTTACTGGAAGAAGAAAAAGACGCACTTCAGGCAGAGCTGCGCTCAGGTCGTTACTTGGTCGTGTTTGACAACGCCGACTTCCCGCTGTGTATGAATATGTTAACTCACGGCTGTCATGACCAAGGGCTCAGGGTTCTTTGATGTCAGGCAATGCATGCACTGGGAAACTTTGTTGGCGAGATTTCAAAAGGCGGTACCAACAAGCCGAAATCGAACTTGGTATGACATGTTCTTTGATCAAAACCCTCCATGGTTCAGTTTTCCGCAGCTATAGCTCTCAGCGTCTTACTCATTGGCCGGCTGAATTTTGGGTCTGCGGGAGCTAGTGGGAGAAAGCCGGAGTATGCTGAGTCAACAGAGGACTTCGCAGCCATCATAGATCTGCTTTAGTACAACCCGCTCACCGTCGAGACCTTCTTTGCCGCCATGGTTTGAGATGACCTTTCTCCGCCACTTCTGGATATATCCTGTTAGAGAATGACGCTTCTCTGGCACATGCTGGCGGCGGCAGATTTGTCACCCAATTATGGGCTCTTGCCAGCATTGACTGGAACGACGGGTTGGTGAGTCTAGGAGACCATTTTCCCCGTTCTGGGGGGTCTCTCGGTGATCTGCCCACTTCGTACAGCTACTTGTACTGGTTTCAAATCATTCACACGCTACACAAGAAGCATGTTGGAGAGTTGAGCAACCTCATGCTAGAGTTGGATCTGGTTCAGGCGTACAATGGAGAGTCAACAGCAGATGGGACCGCAAAACCCACAAATTACCGAGTCTGTTGAACCGGCTGATCATGAAGGGCTTTTCTATGGGATCTTTTTCCTTTAGGGTTAGACTGGTTATAGAACATGCATTTAGGCATTCGCACTTCCTTTTGCCATTCTGTAGCTTGTATTTAGTCCCCATTCCCTAACCCATCCGTCCGAGAAGAAAGTGTGAGAACCAAAAACGCGAATGCACCCGCTATTTGGCAGAGCACTTATTTTGGTAGATATCCTTCCTCACAGAAAGGCTGGGCATGTCATTGCGCACAGCCTCGGCCCCACAGCAACCATGTCCACATCACCATCAGATAAAAGGCTAGACAGGCCGTTATGCCAAGAATGGACCCCAATTTTGCCCACATCCGCCCGAGAAACAAGGCTGGGCAGACCGTTGCGCACAGAGATCCATGCACGTCGGTCCAAGAAGGGGGACTGGACAGCTGGGCGTTGACATTGCCCGACGCCATCTAGGACCCATTGAATCTAGTAGACAATGTTATCCTGACGGTCAGTCATGTCCTCCTGTAGCAGGTTCAGATGGGAGGCCTTGTGGTCAACGGCAGAGCCAAGCTGTTGCACTTGGTCTCGACTGATAGCTAGTGTGTCCAGCAGCTGGCCGTGCCTCGTCCTGCCACGAGCCTCGTTTGGGTCATTTCAACCGCATTGGGTACTCTAAAGTTCCATTTTCAGCCCCCAAAGTAGCGGGGCTAGGGTCCTCCCCCCAACGGTACAATCCTTTAATAGTGGAGTGTGTAGAGCGACTTTTTCGACGTAGCGAGGTTCTCGAACCAATGATACCTCAGCCGGATAATGTAGCTTGGTCTTATATTAAATAAGGGTATCGCCAAGTCAATAAAGAATGCAGTCTTACATGCTGCGCCTTGGGTCTAGATACATGAGATTCTACAATAGGCGTACCATTGGCACTCGTGTTCTGTGCCGCAGGTCTACAGACTTCGCGTCCTGGCAATACATATGATATCACGCCAGGCTCTCACGATGGGTACACTATCCAGCCAAGGGACTTCAGTAGCTTGGCTGGATAACGAGCCTGGAGTCTAGACCACGCATAGTGGGCAGTAGTGGTCAGATACTACCTCGAAACTGCACATTCCACCAGGTCCGCCGTGCAATCTGCTGACCTTCCTTTATTGGAGGTATTATTGCTGTTAACCATGAGGGTGAGGTGATATCTAGTGCTAGTTAAGGGGGTAGAGAATGTGTATAAAATGGCCGTGGTGCTCCTGGATTTTGTTGTCTCTCTACTCTGCAGCCTCATCTCCAGCTCCAGTCTTTCATCCTCCCTCATCTATCAACCTTACGCCAGCTTTACCCAAGCTATCAGCATTATGCAGCTCTCTCAGCTCCTCACTCTCGCCTCCGCGGCCGTCGTCCTAGCCAAGGTCCATGATGACAACAGCCCTATCCCCGCCTCGGTGCCGAGCCCTTCCGACGCAGTCACTGTGACTGCTGATACTTTCGGTACCGCCGCTGGGGCCGTGAGCGCTAGACTCCATGCCAAGGACCTCGTGGAGCGCATGGCTTTTAGTATTCTCGTATGCGAGCACTCCAACTTCAATGGCGCCTGCTTGACTATTACCGGCATTGACCACGGCGTCTGCTGTAAGTAGTGGTCCAAAATATAGACCCTTTATGGCAGTATCTAACAAGAAAACAGATAACATCAACAGTGGCTGGAATGATAGAATCTCATCCACTGATACACGTGGGCATACTTGTACCGTGTTTCAGCACGCGAGCTGCCGCGGTGACCAGTCGACTGTTAATGGTAGGGTCAACTGGGGACACATGAACGATCAGATTAGCTCCTACAGGTGCTTCGAATAGATCACGGATTGCAACTAGCTGGTGTGGAGAGGTGGAAGAAGATGGTAGACAACTTATGGCCTGTGCCTTCGTCAAGGCCACACTGCCCTGCCGAGGCGTAGCTAGTTCTTCTTCCTGTCTTGATTAATTTACCTCCATTCGCCTATTTCTTCAATCCCGGTGCTATTAATCAGCTGCTGTTAGAGAATAGGATTTCTTGCATCACGCCTTCTGGAAGATGCTTTGCCACGTACTTGAGTATGGCAAACACCATTGTCATGGTGCTGAGCACGGAAAACTGCTGCTTCGGCTGCCCTTAGGGATATGCGATGTGTCTGACATGTTAGTCAAGATGTGTCACAGGTGTTGATGGTGGATGGTAGTCCGGTGTACTCTCTATTTAGCGGCAAGACAAACCCGATTACCTGATAACAGATACACTGCGTGTCCGCAAGGTCATGGCGGGCAGCAGAGTATACAGACTATCAACTATACGGTAAGTCTTATCTTAGCCTTGGAGTTGGCGCTTGAAGGTCTGCCCTCATTAGGCACCTTTGGGAGCTTGTCTAAAACGGGCTTTTTTGGGAAGTTCCAACTCATGGCGCTATCCGCAATACCCCGCGTAAGATCATTTGACGTAGGAACAGGGATGGCCGATATGGTTATCGTGAGCTACCCATCTGGTCTTGATATCAGACGGAATGGCAGACGAATACCAGCAACATTGTGGACTGTGGACCGTCCTCTATCTCTCAGATTCGGTCAGACTCACAGCAAGGGCCTTTATCATAGACTAGGACAAAGATACACAATGGGTATAGACTGCACAGATCATCACGACAGAAATTACTGTCATGGTCCCCTTTCCGGACCTTGAAGGTGCCGCAAATGAGGAACAGTATTCTTTGCCCTTCTGCTCGTGGAAGCAGTAGACGCACCTTTCAGAGCTTTGCGCTTTGCGACACCGTGCCTGTATTGTACTATACATATGTATTTTCATATGCCAATACATACTGTAACACTAGCTCAGAAAATATCCACCTCAGGGCAACGAAAAGCTTGAGATATTGAAAACCAGTAGTGATACAAAGGGACATAATGGTGGCTTAATGTGAAGCAGCATCGCCTCATATGATCAAACTCGGACCAGGTTTTTCCTTCGGTGAAACTCATCATAAAAGTCTCTGAATGTGATCAAAGACCCCTCCTCGTAAAGAAACCTAAACTCAGGAGCCAATCTAATCTTTACAACGAAATTTAGCCCAAACCAAATTCCCCTGGTCCATCTGGTTCTCGAAGCCCCTCGGGATCGCCTCTGGCAGCTCCCTGGACCTATATGGATCATATGTCAAGCAACCACCATATTCGACATAAGCGGACGCTTGCGAAGTTTCTGTTCTTTCCAGTGCATAGGAGAGGCCCTCTATTTCCTCGGTTGTAGTAGTAATGGCAAAATGTTCTGTAGCCTCCCCACGGCGGGCCCTCCCAAGGTGCAAATTCAAAATCGCCCACTCCATTGATAACGTACTATATGATGATGGCTAGAGTGTAGAGTCGGTGGAGCCATACGTAACATACAAACTGAGATGTACGCTCTTTGGTGCCCGTGTCAAAGATGTTAATTTACCGTGCCTCTACAGCAGGTATGGTGAGGAGGGCAGCCAGCGTTGCGCGGGGGTTCATGATGTATGGTACATATGGGCCGGTTTACGTTGCGACGGCCGTCTACTAATAGGGTTGTACATACATACATGTACACCTGGTCCTACATCTTGTGTCATTCTGTGTGGCGGGCCTCGTCGAGTTCTCTTGTTCTCTCATTTTTCCCCAGGCACTGTTCGTGGTGGCGGGCGCCCACGGCCCTCCTCGCGGTGGATTCGACTCGGTGCATCACCAGAACCCCGTGGGTCCTTGTGGTAGCCCCATTTCGTGACCCCTTCTCGAGGCTATATAAAAGCCGTCTTCAAAGCTCAATCCTGTCGGACCTTTCTTTTCGTCCCTTTTGCGTCGTACACGCAGGGAGGTGCCGGCGGCGAGAGTGACAGAGCCTCACGTAGAGTCGAGCCCACAGAATGCTCACCCAAGCTTACAACGCCAGACCCGTGCAGGTCCCCAAGCAGAAACTAGTGCACATTAGAAGATCACAGGCGCCGTCGCCAGAGTCGCTCGAGATGTCGTTTGAAAATGGAGCTGCGAAGGACGAGGACGGCATTCGACAGAGGCGCGACTCGTGGGCTTGAGGTGTCGCATTGTGCCTCTAACCTCTGGCGTACTGGAAGCGTAGAATAGCGCCGAGCGTCTATTGTACGAGGTTGTTCACATCGTGAGCGGGTTCACGAAATCGCTCACCCCCTTTCTTAGGGACACACGGCCAGAATGTACTGATGTTCCAGGTCAACGACGAGTGCAAGGACGTCAAGGAGGCAAGGACCTGCCGCCTACCGTGTGGAACATTTGTCCCGGCTGCCCCAAGATGCAGGCCGCGGCCACGGGCATCGACAAGCTGGACAAGGACAACACCGCCGGCCTCGGCAGACGGGCGCCGTCATGGCGGCCCTGTAAGGACGGAGAGAAGGACAGGGCGGCGGAATAGCGTTGAGCATCATTGCAAGTGATGAGATAATTATAACATCCCTTCCCGAGTACATGTTTAGAAAACTCAACGTGAGGTCAAACGTGCAGATTTCCCTTGGCGATGGTTCTCGTAAGCATGAAATCTGACAGCCAACTCGTCTGGGGTCAACAATCTTGGCAAAAACATCTCCCGAAGAACTGAGCACTGGACGACGAACAGCACCCTGGATATTTATTCCACTGGCGATCAAGATCCGAAGGCCATGTCCCTGATGATCAATGAATCTTGACTGGTCCGGGCAGGGCAACAAAGGACTGACATCCAGCAGTAGCTGTGAAGCACAGAAAGATGTGGATGTTGAAGGGGATGCTGCCTTGAGAGGTATGGAAAGAAGCCGAGTATCTTCCTGTATGTAACGTAAGATGGTATTTGGAGACAGCGACTAAGAAGCTACATGCGGGCGGAGTTGATGGATTGAGGTTGAGAGTGGAGAAAGCTGCACAATGGATTATTCATGCGCCCCGCTTAGATACAAGGTTATTTTCACACCGCATAAGGCTACCCTACATCTGGTTTGTGTGGTAAAGTGTAAAGTATTTCAGTCAAACACGGGTATATCTCAATCTTTGGCACCGGAGAAGTCATGCTTGCTTTGCCAATCATGTTTGTCGGTGCAGCAGATTACAGGAAGACTGCCTGATATGACCCGCTAGCTCAATGCTCCCAGAATTGATTAGACCATACAGCGACGTTCAATCAAGTTCGACGCTCTGTACGTGCGGTATCAGCTTGGTTGCGAATAGTGCAACTACAGTTCTAGAATATCAAGAAAACAATGCAGCGTGTAGTTATTGCTGGCCTTGGTATTATCTTGAACAGACAAGTTAATGTAAAGATACAAGCTGATTCCTTCCTAGGTTCCGGAGTTGGGGTCAATACGAGACTGTATGCAGTTGTTGCGCACATATCCTCCCTGTTTGCCATTTTCTCCGGAGCAATTACAGCTGTCAATAGGCACTTTGTAGTACCTCATGCACTCATCGAAGTCAAATGTCCACTCGCACCCCTTGAACACCTCAAAGGACACGACGAAATGGAAGTCTCCTGGAGGCTGCTTCTTGCTTTCCTTGTAGAAATCGGAGAAGACTGGCCCGCTCTTGTCATCCCCGAGATTCCCACAGAAGGACTTGGCCGCCTCCTCTATCTTCCCATGGTCCGAAGTTTTGCCCGAGTTGTAGCAGTACTTTTCGTTCCTGAGCGGGTTCGGCTTTTGGCGGTTTGGCTGGGCGTTGGAACAGCCATTCAACCAGGCAGCAATGGAGCCATCATTGGTATCGATAGCGACGTAGTCGGCGCGGCCAGATGTTGTCAGGGCCCCGTACTTGACATTGGCACCAGAGGTGCCCACGCCACCGGCAATCTCGCCTCCGTCTCGCCAGGCCGGGAGCTTGGGGTATTTGTTATACCAGACACGGGCCTTGCCGTCAATCTTGCGTGTCTAGACATAGTCAGCCTTTCCGTTGCCGTTAATGTTAACGAAATCAATTTCATCCGGCGACTGGCCAATTCCAGAGGCATTTGCCTCAGAGAGCTGCGTATACTTATTGCCTGCGTTGCTGGGACTGTAAATATTGCGATAGATGATGGTACCGCCGTTGTCTTTGAGAAAGATGTAGTCGTCTCGCTGCAAAAGAGTTAGGCAAGTTACTTCAAACGGCATCTGTAGCTTACGCCGTCACCATCGATGTCTGCAATCCTGACTCTATGTCCGGGCCCTAGACCTGTTGGGATCTCGCCAATGGGGTTGAATCTCCAACCGAAATTTTGGAGGTCCTGTGCTCCTGGATTCAAGAATGCACTGAGAGCGCCCGTCTTTGGATCTAAGTGGATGTAATCGTCGAGGCCGTCACTGCCCAGGAAATTAGTCTTGCGCTCGACAAGGAGGGCATGTCCTCACCCGTCAATATCTCCAAAGGCCACCTGGGAGGAGGGCCCTACTCCGGAAGCAATTGGCCTGCCTCCGTTGACAGGATTCCATTTCCAGCCAAGAGAGTCGCTAGAGTCGAGCCCTGCGTTGATACTAATACAGGTTAGCTGCTCTGCCCGGGTGGTATGGGAAGAGAAACTGACAAGACAGTAGGGGCACCCGAATGAGAATCAAGCCACACGTAGTCGTCTTTGCCATCGCCGTCCATGTCAGCAAAGTGGATGCCATCTACTCTCAGATTATCATTCGTGTCCCCTCGATTGTACAAGACCCTCAGGGACACATTGTCTCCGATGAAGACATAATCGTCCTTGCCATCGCCATCCATATCGGCCAGACGGATAGTGCTTGGGTTCTCGTGGATACCATCCGCGATGGTCTTTGCAGGGCCCTGGTTGATGTACCGCGGCACGCCCTCCCTGTTGGTCTTTTGGTTCAAGAATCCAGTGAGACCGCCCTCGTCATCCCAGATGAGATAATCTGGAAGAAGTCAATGTTAGTCAGTATCAGGGGAGGAGTGGGTTGTCTCTACCATCGCGTCCGTCTCAGTTCATCTAAGCAGCCGTCAGCTCACACATGAAGCAGGATATTTTTCTTCTTATATCCGCAAAAACTAGCTTTGAGATATCGCCAACGGCGCCGGTTGCAATCCCCCCCATGGCGTGGAAAAGCAAATCTTGTTGTCCGGGCCTTCCAGTATTCATATGATGCTTCAAAGACCCACCCTCGCCAATATACACATAATCAGCACGGCCGTCTCCATTGATGTCAGGGAAACGCAGAGTCTTGAGGTTAGCATGCGGCACACCAGAGGCAATCTCGCCCCCGTCGACAAATTTCCAACCATTGACCCAGTTCTCGTCTGGTCCATAGTTCCACCAGATCCTGACAGAGCCATCATTCTCGTTGACAACCATGTAGTCGTCCATCTAACTCCATCGTTAGTCCTGGTCTCACTTGAGTTACCCAATGAATACTTACGCCATCGCCGTTCATATCCTGATTTGGGGTTAGCAAAGCTAGGAAAGGTTGGATTATGGTACTCACGGCTAGGTATACCGCCTTGGAAGGGCCTGCACCACTTCCAATGATGTCCCCGTTGTTTCCTGCAGGAGACCATGGGGCTGAGAGATTGTTGATCCAGCAGCGAATTTCTCCTGACGTTGGATGAATCCACACATAGTCTTTACATTGTTAGCGGAACCCGACAAGAGGACACAGCCTAATCTCATCGGCCTTTCCGTCACCGTTCATATCATGCAGTCGGACGTATCGATTCTCCCTGCCGATACCCACGGCAACTTCGCCAGCATCCTGCCAGTTCTTGTTGTAGTGCCAGTCACCGTTGCTTCCGATGCTGCCTAGTGCAATCATACCGGCGCCCCTCCACTCAGGATTGCCTGGGCATCTTGCACTGGTGTCTTGCCCACCCGTCGCAAAGCTCAGGGCGTCCTTGACTGTGTCCTTGCCATAAGCCCGCACAGGGCTCTCGCCCCAGCCAGGGGCCGGGATATTGTTGTCGATGCCGCCGTTTTTGTTTGAATCAGCATTGCTATTGTCAGGATCCGGACCTACGGGATTCTTAATCCAGTCTGTGGGTATCTGGCTGACAAAGCTATACTAGTAGTTACCTATGATCTTATAGCCATCATTGGTTGGGTGGATACAGTCAATAAGATTATTGGTTGAGAAAGTTATAAAGTCTACTGTTAGTATATGCTTACCCTTAGACCTTCTATCTTTTGCTAGATCTAGTATAAGCTTTTGAAACTGCTTAGTAGTAGGCAACTAATTTATATTGCAGGTGTTAATAATTATAGTGATAAGGATAGTAGTAATAGAATACTTCTTCACTATGTTATTAATAAGATTATTAAGTTATCTAGTGGTAGCTACTGGATTATTACCCTTAGTGGCTATGTTTGTGTTTGGGTTTATATTATTTGTTCCTGTAGCCAATAGAATGATGTTCGGTTGTTGTTCGAGTGAGGGCCCAACGTGATTGGATATGTATTTGATTGTTTTTCCGGACCAGGCTGCCTGTTCATCAAGTTTGTATCAGTCTCTTTCAACAATAGAAATGGAGCCATGAGATTACAAAATAACCACCGCTCATGGTTCCGCGCGTCTCCGTGCCGGCGAAGATGACTTCGTTTTCTAAAAAGACAGTCGCGTTAGATTTCAGGTTTAAAATGCGAAGAGTGATGTAGCTTACTGGAAAGATTATCTCGGAGCTTTCTTCGATATCCGTCTCCGTCGCCGCCGTTACTCTCACGCAAGAACCCAACTGTGATGGAGTCTCCGACAGGGAGGATCCTAAGTTTGGTGCCGCCAGCAACTTCTTTACCAGCAGAGGTTTGCTTTTATCTCAGAACGTGAACTCCGCCTGGTGTGGGGATTGGGCAACTGTCGGGAGGTGGTAGGATCAAGGGGCTCATATCGATGCCCCCCTGCTGCATGCGCCTGTTGGTGATCTCAAAGAGAACTTGATTGGCAATAAGTTGGTGAAGCAAAGCTTGGGGGTGGAAAACTCGTCCGTAACTATAATGGCAGTGAATATTGGAGATAAAAGAACTAGGACGACTGGATACTCACCCGTCTGGTAGGTTGGGCCATTCAAAAACAGCTGCTGCGCTCATCTTCGACGCTTCCGTGCTGAAGGCCTTGGAAACCGAGCTTGCATCCTCCACCCTGTCCTCGTCATGGAGCTTAAGGTCGGGCTCAAGATACGTCACGACCCTGGCAAACATGTTCTGATCACCTCCAAACGTAGCGTCCATGTGAGGCTCAACGCTTCGCTTCCAAGGATTTGACCCATTGATAATCTTCGCTCTGCCAACTTCCAACAAGTCGACTGGTCGTTTGGGTCCCGCGAGCCAGAGTTCTATCAAGGAGGTATTAAGGAGAGGGTTTATCTCAGGATCGTCAAGGATGTGGGATTTCCCGTTCGTGTGCCCCAATGGGATACAGACTAGTGACTTCGAGGAGGCCCCCTCTGACGATAAAGACGATATCAAATCAATAGATAACAATTGGTTAGAAAATTCGATTGAGAAAAGCTTGTGGCTGCGGCGGATGTCCAGCGGCTGAATGACATGTTCCTATCGAATTTTTGGCCATAACACAGCGTCAACCATGACCATTCCGCCACCAGCAGTCACTGGACTCTGAAATTATACACCTGTGCCTCCCGGTACAAAGGACCGTACGGCCTTGCCTAACCATGCCAAAACATCGAACGTGCATTAGCGTAGTCGTTCTTAGCAGGTCGGCTTCGCGACAACGTTGTGGTTTATGGATGGCCAATCACATTTGCGGGATTATGGGCCGAGTTAATTGTTGGTTTGACACAATCCCTACTCAGGCCTGTTTTGGTTATTAGGCTCGAAGTGTTGGTTTGTCGTTTCTGCAAACTGTAAAAATTGCGTCACAGGCTCGACTTTCCCTATGGGAAGCATCTTCTCCGCTTCGCACATGCCGCCACCTCTCATCTTCCGCCCGAGTCATGACTGAAATCCCTGCAATATTTGCTTAGCTCATGCCGTTGGTTCAGCATATGTGCAGAAAAGCGGTTAACGATGGTGCAGATAGGCAATACCGAAATGAGACAACTTGCAAATATGGTCACCTCCTCCACCGAATCTAAAGATCAACAACATTGGACCTAAGACTGGCCATAGTCAGCAAGGAAACAGCATGAGTGTTATCCTGGCAGGGATTGTCCGCTGATTGTATTTTTTTCGTCAAGATTGGGGTGGCATACCGCCTTATATTACCATCTCCCAAAACCTGAGCCTCGGACTGACCACGCGCTAGGCAGCCAACAGCTCCAAGGGCTTTGGGCGTTGACACAGAGGGCGCGGATCATCATGCTACTGCGTGATCGCGTACGAGCCGCTGTTTTCCAGGCTCAACCACTTCAATCGTTTACTGTCGTACATGAACAGGTCGAGTTGGAGCCGGAGGCATGGGCTGGCAAATCCGCTCGTCGTCTGCCGGCTTCGTAGACCTCGAGCGGTCAGGGAGATCCGAGGGGCTCCTGGACTGATGTAACGTCCGGCGGCGATGTTTCCGCCTCGACTCTCGCTCTGGCAGGTTGCGTCCGTTGGACGGTGACGGCGAGGGGGCGGACGCGATGCGGACTGTGCGGGTCGATCAATGAGTCGACTGGCGGCAATGTGGCTACTCCGTGGGCAAAAGACGAGCACAAGGTTGCATGCCACTCTGTGCTTCCTTGGCAACACGTATGCATCTCGCTCCACCCTGGTGTTGGTAGTCATGCAGGCAACGACCAACAGGCATAAGCAATCTCTAATACGTTCTAGCCTTCCTCCAAATAAAACCCCTCAGCAGGAATGCTCTTGCATCGACTCGCGATTTGGATTGTTTCCAGGACCAGCTGAGATGGCCATCACCGAGAATCTGCTGGTCTTATCCCGCCTGCTCGCATCATACTGGGTTCCCATCACTATCACTGGCGTAAGCGACTCTGTTCTTGCAGACGCCATATGGCTACCGCTAACGTCGCAAGCTGACGCTTTATGCTACGGCAAAAATCTGCTATAACCTCTACCTCCACCCAGCTGCAAAGTTTCCAGGCCCCCGGCTCGCAGCCGCGACCAACCTCTGGTGGTCGTACCAATGGTGAGAGCTCAAGAAGGACTCTGGCCATGGAAGCTCACGGCTTCAGGACCACTGGCAGATATCCATTCATTATTGCAAAGACGCTCGAGAAATACGGTACGCAGCATGACCGCGGGTTATAAATTCTAACACAACCTAGGAGATGTCGTCCGCGTCGCCCCGAACGAGCTTGTCTTCATCACGCCCAAAGCAGCTTCAGGTACACCATACTTGCTTCGCAACCACTTGCTCTAACGACTACGTAGACATTTACGGCTCTACCGTCAAAGGGCTCGAGTACTTTCCTAAGGCCGACTTCCTCAGCCTGGGCCGCAAAGACCAGGGCCTGACGTGGGAAAGAGATCCCGTCAAGCATCGCCACAAGGCAAAGCTGGTCCAGCCCGCCTTTGGCGCCAAGTCGCTCAAGGCCAAAGAGACCAAGATGCACAAGCACATTGACGCTTTCGTCCAGGTCATGGCCAATAAGGGACGCAGAGGAGAAGCCGTTGAGTTTAGGCGAGTAAGTATCGACTCTGGAAGAACGCAGAAATGATTGCTCGCTCATCAAGCTTCATGTAGTGGGCAGATTGGCTTTCCATGGATATCGCCACCGACATGGGATACAGCCACCAGCTACACCAGGTCGAACAAGGCGAGTCAATCGAACAAACCGAGAGCTTTGTCACTGATACATCGCAGAAAAGTATTCACTCATCTTCTCGGCCCTTTGGGACACAAACTTCTTTGGCGTGCTGCACATCATCAGCAAGAAATTCTCCTTGCTCGGCTGGCTCCATCTCTTCGCGGTGCCGCCCTCGACGCTTATGAGCCTCGCCAAGACACGCAATATGAACTGGGCCGCCCTGGTGAGCCGCATCGAGTCGCGAGCCGAGGTCAAACACCTCGACCACTTTGACGCGATGCTCCCGGGCGATGCGCCCGATCCATCTCGGGACCAGGTGCACGCTTTTGAGACAATCTGCGGCCAGCTTGCCATCGCCGGCTCCGAGCCAATCTCGAGCTCGTTTCTGTGCATGATCGCCCTGTCCCTGCAGCACCGTGAGTTTTACGACGGGCTGGTGGCGGAAGTTCGCGGATCGTTTGACCGCTATGAGGATATCACGGCCAGCTCTGTCGCTCCTCTGAAGCTGCTCCATGCCGCGCTCATGGAGCAGCTTCGGATTGTTGTTGTGGGGGCCACGGGCCAGCCTCGCGTCAGTCCCGGGGCCGAGGTGGATGGGCATTATATTGCCAAAGGCGTCAGTCGAATACCCGCCCACCGACCTCATCATCCTAACATGATATGGCAGGTCGAGGTTCAGTACGCCAACTATGCATTTACTCGCGATGCCCGCTTCTTCCACGAAGCCTACTGCTACCGACCGAAGCGGTGGCTGCCCGAGGACCATGCGCTCTGGGACCCGGCGTACGCCAACGACTGCAGGAGCGATTTCAACCCCTGGAGCCTGGGCGTCAGAGCCTGCCCGGGCATGATGCTGTCACGGCACGAGCTGAAGCTCATGGTCGCCAAGGTGCTCTGGAGCTTCGACCTGGAGATGGTGCCCGGGCAGAAGGGGATCGAGTTTGAGAGCGACTTTAGAATGTACTCCCTGCTGGAGAAGCCTGACGTCTGGATCAGGTTCCACCCGGTAGCACGAGCAACGGAGTGAGCAGACGAATTGGTTGTGCGCTGTTTCCGCACATCGGCGCAGGAATGTGTAAAGAGCGCATAGATCAAGGGTATTAACCTTTCCCTTTAGATATCAGAAGTAGCCATGAACCCAAAGTCAAACCGCAATGCAGATGACTACTTCTGATGCAAAATTACTCACCATAATACCTGATGCTGTGCTGCGAGAGTTTGGCCAGCTATGACTCTGACAATTTGGAGCACAAGGGCTACCCTACGGCAGAAATTCCATGGGAGGACTACAAGCTCTGGCAATGGCGCTGAAATACTTGTCCTCCCAACTTTGATAGCTGAACCCGCTTCGGCGACAACTGGGAGAAAACCCCATTGGGATTTGAAGGACGGCGTGGGGAACGAATTCATAGTCGACTTTTCTGCCCAGACCGGCTGCCCTCAATACAAGATGAGGCTTAAAGAAGCCCCGTCTCCGAAACCACAAATTTGATCAGTGTTGTGCCAGAGAGTTAGCTAACAAGCTCGTCAACCAGCTGAGTGAGTCTTGGTACCGCAGGGCTTCTGGTTTGGAGCGGCAATGGTGCGAAACTTTGATACAGAAGATGTCCTCAACCCCAAGGACGCGGGATAAAAGTCGCTGGGCAACCTCAATACCTTCAAAGAAGACATGGCCGTCACCATGTGGTAGATCAGCTCGGAGTGTACGAGCCAAGTCTGTGACGTTGTTGACACCGCCCTGCTGCCCATCTTGATGTTGGAACAGTCCCTCGAGCTCATGGAAGAGGTTGTCGAGGTGGCCAAGATAATCCGGGAAACAGACAAGAAATTTCTCATCGTGATCCGCCTCTCGGCGTCACCAATTTGGGCCGTCAGGCTCTTGGCTCCATCGGCCTGGCGGGATTTGGTAGCGTTCTGGTCTGGTTTGACGGAGGATCCTTCGGGAATCAACTTCTTTTTCTTTTTCTTTAAGGCAGCCCTGGTGCCAGGCAGTCTCAAGGGTGCTCAAATGGCCAAGACGGCGGCAAATCTCGTCGTAACATCCCTGGGCAGGACATTTCTGGTTTTAGCAAGGGCATTGCCGAAAAGCTTGCTAAAGCAGGTAAGCTGAGCAAGACGGCGGGAAGCGACCCGTATGTTTAGGAAATTGTTTGTTGAGCCGGCTAATGCCTCTGAGCGCAAAAAAACATGCTTGATTGACTTTCTAGGCCTGCAAGAACGCAATATTGTCCACCAGCTTCGGTTTCATGTCCCCCAAGAGCGTTTCATTCCAGCGCTAACCTTGTGTGCAATAACTTCTATTCACTGTCCTCCTCATGCACGGCATCTTTTGCGGGCATCTCACCGCGTCTCAACTGCGCAAACCAGGTAGCAAAGGCATGGCAGAATCCACGCCAGGCTATCTGGGATGACAAAGTCTTCTCAATGTCTCGTAAGAACCGGATGCTATGGTCAGGACCATCCAATAACCCTACTCCAGTCAGATGAACCAGCGTATCACCTCCATCTACAAACCACTGCTCAATACTTGATCTGTCATGTAGTTGATCAAGACGGACAACGGCTGGTCGCCGCGCGTGCTCGGACTCCGCGTCGACGCCTTCTGCTGCTGCAGGAGTCTGTGTTGTTGGTGCCGAGATACGCAACACGCCGTAACAGTAGATATAGGTGGTAGCTACCATGAGAGCGAAAACATCGTAGCACCCCATCAGTCGGGTGGCGCGAGTTTTCCGGAAGATGCAGACGGCATGCCATAGACACTTGCGTGCCAGCACGCCATTTTGGTGAAACAACACTCTGAGTTTCAGCTTCGTCTTGGACATGTGATCCCTGCTTGTCCGCCAGCCGGTGGCGGAGTTGAGAGCCTCTAGTGGTACTCGCCTTAGGATGGCGAGCACATGAAAAAGTGTTTCTGTCCGACCTGTTGCAGAGGATGACATTTTGTCGAGAGTCAAAAATGCCATATGCTCAATAGCAGCATCAAGAGCCGAGTTCTTGTCTTTGCTTGTGTCAGTTGATGCTGGCTGAAAAGAGACCAGCTCCTGCTGGTCCTGCGGTTTGCCTGTGAGGTGAGGTGTAAACGAAGACCATAGTAGCTGTGAGGAGTAGCTCCGACGGGATTCATTTTTCTGGTCGACGAAGAGCTCGAGAAGCAACACTTTGGAGGCAAAATCTCCCAGTTCCTGCCCGATTTCTGGACGCTGAGTATCCGGATTCGTATGACTTCGTTGAGCTAACTTCGAGTCAGCCAAGTTATGCTTCATATGCACCTTTCACTTACCTGATACACTAGGACGATGTTTCTCCCAGAGTTGAGAGCTCTGGCATTGCCACAGACGGTCTGAGCACGGCAACTGGCGCATACACTCCCGAAGATGGAAGATCGGTTCGGTATCGACAAAGAGGAATTCCAGACATTCGAATACTTTCAATTTCAGTTCAATGGGACTTCTTGTGCCACTCCTCTGGATGTCCTCTTACCTCGGACGCACGTAATTATGCGAATCTCCTCCTCCGCAGCAAGCCAATCTTGCCAGTTAATCTCGGGCGCGGGCTCGGTTGATTCAGCGTACCTCTGCTTGCCAATCTGGCTGAGCAGGTCCCAGCACAAAGCTGAGAGGGTGCTTCTCATGGACTGCTGGGTGATTGTTTCTCTATGTGAGACGGAGAACATCCAGAGCGCAAGGAGCAGAAACGTGCTTTGTATCAAGACTACGTCTGTTTTGCGCGCCCGAGAATTGATCTGCAAGGTTCAGCGTTGCACATTGCAGTCAAGAAGCTCATGGATATGGAACTTACAGCCGTCTCAATCGCTCGAGCGAGCAGGTCGCAGAGGGCCGAGCTGTATTTGGCCGCATCAGGACCTTCGGAGTACTGACTCCCCATGGCCGCTGTCGCCAAGAGCAGGATCCAGGGGAGATCCGGGGCCCGAAGGCGGGAAAGGTGCAGAAAGGGGAACTGTGGATCAAAGTATTCGACGTAGAGCTCAGCAAAGCTGTGAAGAACTCCTCGGGGGATGATGGGCGATTCCGAGTCTCGTCGTTGGGTCCAGTAAAAAGCACAGAGACCTTCGTATGCCTGGTCCGGGATGGTATCGATGTGACCAAACATCTCAGCTCTGGCTGTTTGCAGGCTGTCCGCCTGGGCCTCTGGAAAAGGCCGACATACTCGTTTATACCTCGAGCATATGTTTTCAGGACTTAGGTAGCTTTCACGTGCTGCCGATGCGTCCTGGCCATCAACGACTACCGACGGTGGCGTGCCGTTCCAGCTCGCTGATGGTGTCACGGCCACGGCAGACGATCGAGATGGGTCATGGTGGTTCGCAATGCCGTAAAAGGGCCGTTCTGGTGTGTCTATTCTAGACTGAAACGGGAAGGCGTTCATCATAGGGTTCCAGCTCAGGCTGAGATTATTCCAGGCATCGGCATGGGGGCCGATGCCGCCATCAAATAGAAACCCTGTAGAAGTTGAAGAACCCGGAGTATACCATGAGGATGGGCCTTGTACGGTAGATAATGACAACAAGGCTGCATCTACGGTGGGGATCGGGCCCACGTCGATGATGTCGGGTTGTGGGACGGTCGAAGGGGCGGGCAATGTCAGATGTCTCTGTGGCGATGGTGTGGCACCCAAGGGACCTAACGCAGAAGCATCAGCTGGAAATGAGGTTGTTTCCTCGGCCAAGCGAGGCGCAACATATGTGCATTCCTTGGCCCGGAGCAAGCATCGTGAGCAAGGGAGTCCACCATCGCAGCGCTGCTTAAGTTTGGCACACGGCAGGCAGGCGTGGTTGGCCCGCCGACCCAGGCTCCGAGACGGGTATTGATGGCTGTCATGCACGGCGCGATGACGTAGTAGAGTATCGCTGGAAGAGAATTAGTACTATAAGAGAGAATGGGCTACGCCAGGTGTATGGTAGGGGCGGGATCGGCACACCTTCTCGAGAAGGACTTGGAGCAGACGGGACACTGGAACGGCTTGACACCCGTATGCCGTAGGAGGTGGCGGTCGCGATGCTCTCGGCGCTGGAAGACCTCGCCACAGTGCTCGCAAGCCAAGTCTGTCTGACCCATCGCGGACCAAGCTTGCAGGAAGCGTCGGGGCCCCGCGTGAATGAAGCGGAATGTTCGCGGGGCCGTTGTTATTTTTCAACCCGTGGGTCGGATAAACCCCGCAACGTCGGGAATTGACTAACCTCAAATAAATATTGTTACGTTACCCCGTCGGCCCCTCCTGATAAGCCGGGACATACTCCCCTTCCATCGATAAGAACACAACGAGCTTCATGACTTATCGGATCTACGTAGCCGATGGAATTTCGCTGACCAGGATGGGCCCAAGCATGAGGCGGTCGGGATACTGCTTCTAAGTCAGACATGCCTTGAGTCCCAACAGAGCGTGAGTCGCCTCGTGTGTTGCCTTCGTTCCGCACATTGACTTGGCTGGGAGCTTGATTAACCAGTCCACCTCCCAGAATGATGATCTTCAACAGCCATCTATCTCCCAGCCAGGCTTGCAGTCACGCGGCCTTTTTTTCTTCTTCTTCTTCTTGTATTGCTTTGAAGGGTTGGAAAAGTACGCAGCATCACAGCTCTAGGCATGGCCTCGAAACAGATTAGCTTGCGCACAAACGGCTAGTCGCGTCAGGTCAAGACATGATCTAGTCTAGTCCCCCGTCGGCCCCATACATTCTGACACCACACTACCGTCTTTCCAAGACCACCAAATTTGAGCGCGGTTGTTTGAGATGACTTGTAAAGTCGTATCGATATTCGAGTGGCTCAAGGTCCCTGCAGAGCTCCGGACTTTCCCAGAACACCGCCAACGGGTTTCCGGGAGACGCTCGACCCCGACGCCGCTGCTCTTTGAAGATGGCCGCGTCATGACGAATGGTATTGTATATAAAAAGACGATGGAAACCAGCCCCCGTCTATCCTGTTATTCACCAAAACCAATCTCCATTGTGGTTCTCGACTTCCCAACTCCGGCCAGCCCACTATGCATACAACCATCCTTGCCGCGGCGGTCGGCGCCGTGATCCTGCAAATACTCTTGTCCCTGATAAGACAGCTGCGCTCCCCTCTATACAGAGTCGGGGGGCCGTTCCTAGCTCGTTATAGCTCAGTATGGTATGCATTGACAGTCTGGAAAGGCTCATTCCCTGATGTAAACGTCAAGTTGCATGAGAAATATGGTATGTAGTGACCGGTGTGAAGTGGAGACTTGAAAATTGCATTTGTGACTAGAAATACAGGCAAGATTGCCCGCTATGCCCCCAACCGATATAGCATCAACGATCCTGAAAGCGCCAAGACAATATATGGCCTAGGGAAGTCATTCCCAAAGTCTTCGTGGTACACAAGCTGGTCGATCCCCGGCGAATGGAATCTCTTCGCCGACCAGTCTATACAAAGACACTCGCAGATGCGAAAGCTATATCAAGCCCCCTACGCCATGTCAGCTCTCGTGAACTATGAGCCGTTTGTTGACGAGTGCGCTGCTCTTTTCAAGCATAGACTTAGCGAACTCACATCAACGAACATGGCTGTTGATATGAGGCACTGGTTTCAGTGCTACGCCTTTGATGTAATCGGCAAAATTACCTACGGAAAGCGAATCGGCTTTCTGGACCAAGGGGACGACGTCATGGGCGTTATTCGTGTATTGGAAAGTACCATTGATTATTCTACGATGGTCGGCATTTACCCTTTCCTCCATCGATATTTATTCCATATCAGGAGCTGGCTTGACGGTACGCGCAGTACAGGAAGAGGCTTCATGATCGATTTCACGATCCAGAGGATAAAAGACGCCCATCCCGAATCAAAGGCTGCATCTGAATCCAAGGACATGTCAGCGCCCGCAGACTTCCTCTCCAAGTTCATGACGAAGCACTCAAATGACCCTGACAACTTTACAGACTTTCATGTGCTAAGCGGTTGCCTGGCAAACATGGTGGCTGGATCAGACACAACTGCTATCAGCCTGTCAGCAATTCTTTACTACCTGCTCAAGAACCCTTGCAGCATGAAGACGCTTCAGGAACAGATTGATGAACACTCTGCGAGTGGTCGTCTATCCGATTTCCCCACATTCAAGGAGAGCCAAGAAATGCCATATTTGCAAGCTGTCATCAAGGAGGCACTAAGACTTCACCCAGCCACGGGCTTGCCTTTGGAGCGAGTGGTTTCTGAAGGAGGGGCTACCATAAGCGGCCATTTTTTTCCAGAAGGGGTGAGCAAACCTGTTCATTTTTGCATACAGCCTCGCACAAGCGGAACTAACCCACATGGTAGAGTATTGTTGGTATCAATACATGGGTTGCTCACCGTAACAAGACCATATTTGGCGACGATGCCGAGTACTTCTCGCCTGAAAGGTGGCTCAAAGGAGATCCGCATAAAATCGCCGCTATGAATCGATATTGGATGCCGGTAAGTTTGCACTGTGCTAAAACCACCATGCAAGAGGAACAAGAGAAAGCTAAAGACGGTCTAATGTATAGTTTGGCCTCGGCTCCCGCACCTGCATCGGTCGACACGTCTCCATGCTTGAGATGTGCAAATTGATTCCTCTGTTGATTCGGGACTTCACCTTTACACTGGATGAATCGTTGGTTTCAAGCGAGTGGCATACTAGGACACACTGGTTTACTAAGCCAATGGACTTCAAGGTGAAGATACAACCCAGGGAGGGTGCGTCTTCAAAGGGTCGAAAGGCCCTTGATTGATGCACACTAGGTGTATAGGAGGTGGTTGGTGTATGGGGAATATTATCCTGAAGTATACAGTCTGGAGTGGAAGCAGTAGAGAGCCAATAAACAGTAGCGGTGGTGCCTAGTGCCGTGGCAACTAATCCAGTTGTAAACAGCGGAGAGAACACATCTACCCGTTGGCCCGGGGTGGCTAGCCACACGGTCCAACCGGGCCAACGGGTATTCACCATATCATGTTTCGCTTCGTCAAGAGCCAGGTTGATAGCCTCCAGCACAGTAAATCTTCCATGCCGCTGCGGGCTTCAGATTTGGCCCTTCTTGATGTCAAGATTCGCCCAGAAACCCATCGCTTTAAGTTTTTGACGGGCCAATAGCGCTTTCCCATGCCGAGTGATCACATTTACGACACACCATAGATGAGTGTTAAGCCTCTGTTCAATTTCGCCGTCGGCAGTTTTGATCATGATTCCAGGCGAGTGCAGAGGATGCTGCGTGAGACCTCAGTAAAGTAGAGCTTTGCTAACACAAAGTTTCTTTGGAGTCCAGATACAACCCTTCAGGACTCTCCTTGGTCGTCTCTCCGTTCATATCGCTGCAATATGACACCGAATTCGCACCTGACCACCTCGCTGGACCAGCATTGGTCTTTAGGTGAATTGCAATGTCATCCCGGAGTTGTGACAATAGAGCGCACAGGCGAATGTGAGATTTCCCGTTCGTGTGCCCCAATAGGACACAGACCAGTGACTTCGAGAAGGCCACCTCTAATAATAAAGATAATATTAGATCAACAGATGATAGTTAATTATAGAATACACTCGATTGAGAAAAGCTTTTTTCTGCAGCTAATATTAAAGTTTTCTAGCCACCTCTTGCAATTGGTCGGGAGCTTCTGTCGTGATGCCGCCGTAGGACCTCCATAAATGTTAGACCAGCACCAACATTGGAGAGATTTAATATTGACGCCATCCGAGCTCATGCCCATGGTTGGGAATTCTCAGACTTACTCAGATGGCCTGACTCCTGTTAATTATCTCTCTACTGCTCCTACCTCAGACTGTATACCTCTTTTCATCATGGAGCCTGTGGCAGTTCCAGTTCTGGAGCGGTAGGTATTGGCGTCGAAGCTGCACTCGAGCACAACAACCTCTTGTTTGATGGACTGGCCAGGCCTCATGACAGACCATCACATAATAACTTATATTGACGCATCCAACTTAGCTGTCAAGGAGACCCTTAATGGTCGATCCTCGACTCCCGCCATGATTCAAGAAACGATAAGCAGATTGGAAAGCTATGTCGCAAGGTCCGGTATTGGCAATCTCGGCCAAGGTTAAAAGGAATGCACCTTGAAAATACGCGTGTACGCTCTTAACATTGTCATGTTCAGACTATCGGCGGGTACATATGAAACGAAAATAGCGAAGGCATCTTGGGAAGGATTGACAGCATGGGAAACGCAGAATCGTGAAATGCCGCATATTCGTACGACTACAGCTAATTAGGTGCTCGTATTGAACTTAAACTGAGTAAGCAACAAATACGAGATGCCTCATTGGGTTGCATCCAATCCTTCGTGGCGTAGACCTACCGGGGTAGGTCTCGATTTGCAGGACAGGCAGAATCGCATTTGGTCGGCCTGTATAGCAAGGATTGATGTACCATATCCCAATTAATTAAATGTGATACAGCTGGTCTATGCCATTAAATCTCTACTTTGACTATCGAGACGCTGGATCGGGCTATCAGCAGCCGACAAATCAGCTGTTTGCATGATGCGTGTGATACTGTGGAACTATTGATTCCCACGATAATAACGCAGGACCCTCCGTCGTAAAGAGTTAAGTTTGATAAGCCCACCAGGCTGTCCGTAGTGGTCCCACCCTGAACCAAATATGCTGCTGAACCAGGTCTTTGCTAGGCGAGGCTTACTGTGCGCCCACGTATTGCATGCACCGCCTACTATATGGACAGGATTTACGAGTCATGGTCGGTTCAAATACAACTTGTCGGCCTTTCATGATAATCAAACCCGTCGCATCGAATTATGATTCGCTTTACTCTCGCTTTGTCGCTTTTGGCGCGTGCCTTCGCAGAGCCTCTCTTTGTGTCGAACCAGATTCCCGGTGCCTATATTATTGAACTGGAACAAGGGCAGTCTGTCGACCAATTTCGCATCCAGGAGCCATATGAGACACGTTTAAATCTTGACTTCAAGCTGTTCAAGGGGGTCTCTATACAGCTCAATGTTGAGGGCCGGATCAGCGATGTTGAGCGCGCAGCCCAGCTGGCTTCTTTGCCTGCTGTCAAGAACGTCTGGCCTGTTAGAGTAATTGATCGTCCCGAGCCAGTCTCTACGGACGACGAGAGACCAAACCGCGACAACCGCACCGAGACCCTTCATAGAGAGGGTGGGTATCCCCCTCATGTCATGACCGGTGTGGACAAGCTTCACGCCGAGGGCATTACTGGCAAAGGAGTTACCATTGCCGTCCTTGATGGTGGTATCGATTACCATCACCCCGCTCTTGGTGGGTGCTTCGGCGAGGGCTGCCTGGTCGCATATGGTTACGATGTAAGTCGATATCCCGAATGGCGACGCTTGCTGACCGAATAGCTCGTTGGCGACGACTACGATTTGATCAATACCTACCCTGATGAAGACCCCGATGATACTTGCGACGGCCACGGCACCCACATTGCTGGCATCATCGCCGCCCAAGGAGACAATCCCCAGGGCTTCCGCGGTGTTGCACCAGATGTGACGCTGGCTGCGTATCGTGTCTTTGGCTGCAGACGGAATGGCGTTGGTACTGACATCCTCATCGCTGCCTTTAACATGGCGTATGAGCAGGGCGCCAATATTATTAGTGCATCTATCGGAGAGGCCAACGGATGGCCTGATGACCCTTTGGCCGTTGCAGTTAGCCGCATTGTCGAGCAAGGTGTGCCGTGCATGCTGGCTGCGGGCAACAGAGGCAATCAAGGGCTATTCTATCCGTCATCAGGTAACCAGCATTCTTCAATCGCATTCACCGCTGACTGTAGTAGCTGCCGAAGGTGATGGCGTGACAGCAGTTGCATCTTTCGACAATCCATTGATTCTTGAGTTTTGGAACGAAGCCTTCTATTCGATCGACGGCGAGAGCGCGGCGTTCCCTTGGGCAACTTCGTACCCTGGGGAGTTTGATGGAGTGGAGCGCGAGGTCTGGGCTTCCTCCGATAGCACACGCGATGCCTGCGACCCACTGCCCGACAATACGCCTAACCTGACTGACTACCTGGTGCTGTTCCGTGAGAGCCAAGAATGCGATGTTGTCAACCAAGCCATCAACCTGGCTGCCAAAGGTGCTCGTTTCCTTCTCAGATATAGCTACAACGAGCGGATGTCAATGTTTGATGTCTCGTTCTATGAAGGAACCGAGAATATCCTTGCTGCTGCCTCTACCAACAACGCAATCGGCGAAACTTTGCTTGGGGCGATCAAGTCTGGATCTACAGTCAAGGCTATGATCAATCACTTCCTAAACTCGGGGTCCTTCCCTCTCGGGAGGTGGAATACTATCAACCCGGGATCTGTGAGTAGCTATACTAGCTGGGGCCCCACGTTTGAAATGGACTTTAAGCCTCAGTTTGGAGCGCCAGGAGGCAACATCTACTCGACATACCCCCTAGAGCTTGGTGGTTGGCGTTTGATCAGTGGGACGAGTATGGCCACTCCATTTGCTGCCGGGGCATATGCTCTTGTTTCTCAGGCTCGTGGCATCAAGCAACCAAAGCTATTGGAGATACTGTTCGCTTCTACAGCAAAGGCGCAGCTATGGTCATGGGACAGCCCGTTCAAAGAGTGGCTCGCCCCGGGTGCGCAACAGGGTTCTGGATTGATCCAGGTGTACGATGCTGCCTTTACCACGGCGTATCTAGAGCCCTCGAGCCTATCATTCAATGACACAGCCAACTCTGGAACACTCGAGTTTGTTATTGTCAACAACGCTACCGAAGATATAACATTCTACGTCTCACACGTACCGTCTCGCACCTTATATACCGTGGGCGAAGATGAGATTACTGTATACGACGGGCTCAACGGCGGGCTCAGCGAATTCCTCCCTCAAACCGCTGAGCTATCCTTTAGTCTGACCTCAGTGACCGTCGGTCCAGGGTCCGCAGCTACTATCCAAGTCACCGCATCAGCACCCAAAGGCCTCAACGAGAAGCGCTACCCTTACTGGTCCGGATTCATCACCGTCAATAGCACTGCCAATGCGCTCACACTCCCTTACCAGGGCCTCTCCGGCTTCCTCAACAAGACAACCATGCTTTCAGGGGCTTTTATAAGTGAGTTTCCAGACGTCAACCAGCCAGTTCCTGCAAACCATACTTTCGTACTGCCGGCGCCGGGTGAAATCAACAGACAAGGTGAAAATCCTACAATCCCCATATTGTCCTGGGTAAATGAATGGGGTACGAGGTATTCCTCGGCATATCTTGCACCCGCTTCATTATGCTCCCTTCACTCAACATACAAAGCGCCTGGTGGCGTCGAAGTGATCGGTGAATTGGAATTGGGACTCCCCCGGGAGCTGCTGTCGAGAGCAAGGCACATGAATAGCTGGACCGGCAAGCTAAGCGACCAGCTATTTGCGCCAGCTGGACGATATAGGATTGTGTGGGTGGCGCAGCGTCTGTACAGTGATGGGTCTAGGGATGAGGATTGGGAGATCAAGTACTCGCAGCCCTTCCACATCCGCTATCTCCCGCCACGACCGCCTATTGAGGAGGATACTTAGCTTAGGTTAATATAGTTTAAGATACATAATATAACCAGCATTCTTAGTGCTTAAAGAGCTTCATATCATAGATGAAAGCACATTCAATCATTATTAGGAGACTGCTGTATTGAGGCTAAAGGTTCACACCTAGATTAGCTATTCTAAGTAACCACCAATGTAAACACAATAATCTCCTCGAAGTCGCTGGTCTGTATCCCATTGGGGAACACAAACGGAAAATCCCACGTAAACAAAATAATGACTAGTGAGGTCGGATTGCCTGCACAAGCATAGAAGAACTCAGGCAGTTTCATTTCCAAGAGTCGTCATATTGAGTGGCGCATGCTTCACTTGCGTGAAACTCTGTTACGATCATCTATGCCTGGTACAGCGAGATCTTTGTTTTGCTGACCCTAATCTTTCGGAGATAGGCGCCAGCACAGCCTCACAAGAGAGCTTGAGAATCACTCCTGTCTGATGAGAGCCTTGGACGAAATGCATGAGGACCAATGAAATTTCCGCACAGTATGAAGCAGAGACAATGGCCGTAATTGCAAGCCTCCACTAGATGGTGGCATTGTACTCCCAGGACAAAAGGTCGACTGTAGACATATTGGACGAATGAGATTCCGGTTCTAGGTTTGGCGGTAATCGGCCAGATGAGCAGAGTCCGAGAATGACTGGGACGTTGTAGATACCCATGATGTGGTGCCATGTTCTTGTAGTTGGATGCAAGCCAATTCCCAGAGAGAATCTAGAATATCTGGAAGGCACCCTGAGGGATCCTCAAAGCAACACTGAGAAGGGCGTGGCCAACTAGGCTATTGATAATCAACGACCCAAAGTTGGCCACACCACCATTGATGACCTCATTGAACAGAACAAAGAGAGTCAGAAGTCAGATCTGCGGATTCATCAGGCACTCCTAGACTTGGTCCCAGTTGATGGTTCTATTCAAAACACTAGTCTTTACCAGCCTGGCACAAGCGATAAGCAGGGCTTTTTCTTCTAGACTAAAGCCCTTGGCACGGAGGATGTTATCTGGCAACGTCTATAGAAGGAGACCACCAAACAAAACAGTTATGCCACCGTATAGAAGAAAGATTGACCTCTATATCTCAAAGCCTTTAATTTGTACAATGCCATAGCTAAGCAGGCCGCCAAGCACAAGGCCGACACCATTGCAGCTATAAAAGACACCAGCACGGAAGGGCTGCTCCTCTCTTGTATACCACATCCCCACAATCATCATAAAGACTAGGGAAATGGGGACTTCAAATAAACTAAGAAAGAATCGACAAGCCGCTAGCCCAGAAACATTACTGCAGGCAGCAGTGATCATCAAGATGCTACCCCATGAGAGCACATAGCCCGCAACGACCTTGGCCATTAATGTCTTCTGGGCAAGAAAAGACCATAGGTATTTAATAATGAGATATTCAAGGTAAAAGATGCTGCCAAACCGGCTGTATTGTTTGAGAGTTGTGCCGGTGCTATCGAGTAGGTCAAACACGGCCGAATAAGACAGTGCTTGCTTGTGAATGAGTTGGAGGACATAAGTACCGGCCAAGAGTGGCAGAAGCACCATGTCCACTTTTTGACCAGGCACTTGTTGGGCTCCTTGTCAGAGACGAGTTCCTCCAGGTATTCGTGGCTGAAGCTGTGCTGCTGGAGGAAGATCTCGGACTTATCGAGGTCCGCACCATGAATGCTTCCCTCTGCAAGGTCCGTACCCATTTTGCTGTATACGGGAAAGACATTGTCAAGTGGCTTAGAGGTTTTCTCGGAAATAACTGCAAGGAGACAGATACAAGGTATAACTAAAGCCGGGTGGCTTTCTTGAGGAGGATATCTGACAAGGAGGTACCTGTTTATACCACTGCAATCTGGGGAATCCTGGGGTTAGCAACTCCACCAGGATAGGAGTCTTTCCTATCTAACCCACTTTGCAATCACTGGCGGAGCTAACCAGATACCTGGGCAGTCGAAATAGATAACCGTGTCCATCCTCGGATAGCCTATCGACATCTACGGCACGTCTCCCCGAACCCAGCTTCATAGTCGGCAATCCGACCCGACAACTCAAAATGGAGAGTCCGTTGAGACTATAACCCTTGCAACCCTACTCTATTTCTCTTCTTCCACTTTGAAATGTATCCTTCTTTTCATTGTGTGTGTGATTTCCCGTTCGTGTGCCCAATGGGATACATACCAGTGACTTCGAGGAGGCTCCCTCTGACGATACAGACGGTATGACGTGTTGTGCATAGGACTAGAATAAAGCAAAAACATAAATGCAGTATGAGATGCCTTGGTTTTTTTAAATATTTTTAATTCTTTTTTTTTTTTTTTTTTTTTTTTTGAATGCATTAATCCCCCGTAGGTCAGGATTATTATAAACATGCCTATGAACGGTTCATACGTCTGTCATGGCCAGTCCGCTAACTGTCGGCCTTCTAACTACATATACATACTTTGCTTTTACCGCTTCTGCTACCGCCCTCGCACCGCCTTGCTGCTCTCTAGCTTTAGCCCATGAGAATACATCAGTCCCTCCAGTAGCAGAGCATCCTATCTGGTGCAACTCATCCGACATTCCGCAGCGTTAAACTGCATAGTTCGAGCACATAATTGCTGGAACATGGTTGCATCAAAGATGGATTACCACGAAAGTCCATAACCATGTCGATCCCAGGGATGTTGACAGCAACCATCCGTGAAGGTTGTTCAGCTACTTGGCGACGGACCGTTCCAGCCTTTCTTGGAACGTGGGCCGGAGAGTAGCTCCGGAGTCACTGCACGCAGTGGACATGGGCAACATTCAGCTGTCATCAAACGACGACTGAAAGGGACGAATGCATTGTTGTAAGATACTACCGGCCGGTTGAAGGGGTAGCTGGAGGATTGACTTTCACCTGCATACGGGTAAATTTGATGTACGAGGCAGGGGCCCAATCAACGCCTGCCACGAAGCCGATTTACCGGAGAACCGAGCTGTCACTTCAAGACCAGTTGGCGCCTAAATGAGGTGCAGAACAACACCAGCCAATCGAGTCCATGCGCCGTCGCATTCCTATGCAAAAGCCGATACGAGCCCTATTACAGCAGTACTCAGCTTCAACATGATAGCTGAAGCTTGCATGACTGAATTCAAGCCCAGCTGAGGACTTGCAGATCACAGCCAAACCGAGACTGGCGCATCTACTCTCCCGTCCAAAGGCTGATACCGTGCTGATAGCAGTTGGGGAGAATTATTATATATTCGCAAATGTCTGCCAATTGAAAGACCCATCAAGACACCTCCATCAACCTCCCATCCGCTGCCACCTTGTTCAAATCACCGGTCTACTTTATCACTATGGCAGTAAGTGCCGAATTCATTGACCGAGCTAGGCCATGGCTAACCTTGGTTAGAACTTGACCGATAACCGTGGCGAGACCATTTGGTCTAATAATGATCATTGGTACAAGATCACGCTTGCCGATGGAAGTGAGCTCGGCCTCGGTGATCGATACCCAGGCGGTTCGGTATCCCAAACAAATGGAAGAACCCTGGTAAAAGTTGTGCCCGCCGGTCGGGGTATGGTTTTCCGCTACCAGAGATACGACGGCGATAATCGCGAGGGCTTCGGCTGGCCAACCGGCGACAAAGGCTATCTTCGTGGCCTTCAGGTCACATCCGATGGTGCCGAGGTTATCATGAACATGAGCCTGTCTTGGGAGCCGAGCAAGCTTTGCATGTATAACGACAATTCCAACTATGGAATTGTGGCTAAGCAGTTGCCTGGAAACCGAGCGGCACTGTATGGCTCCAACAGACACGGGGCGCTTTGTGGGCTTCGGGTTACGGCCGAGGGTATAATCATTGCTCATGAAGGTCCCCATGCCTTGGCTCTTGACTGTGAGTTCGTCAAGGTTGGAACTGGTGTATTCACAGGCGCCTTTTAAGACAGTCTATCTGCAGATGAGAGTTTGGCGGTATCTTGAGCTTGACATGACATGATATTCGAAAAGGTGTTCAATAATATGCCCGCATGGTCCTCAATGTGTGAGAAGATGATAGCCTATTTGGATCTGTGTAAAGTTGAAATCTGCAAGTAAACATCTTTGCCTCACCTAGCTCTTTCTGGTGGCTCGATTGGCTTATGTCGCTGCTTCATTTACTGACTAGGGCGGGTAAATGGGAGCTCGAAATAGCTCAATGGTTGGGATATTTCGAAATAGGGTGTGCGTGTTTTATCATTATGGGATTTTCCGTTCAGAAGCCCTGCCTGGAGCTTACTTGTCAAGCATATCGGAGCTGCGCAACCGGTCAAGGGAAATCTTCTAGGCTGAAAGCCAGCATCAAAATGCATAGGCAATTGGCAGTGGGGCACGATTGAAGATATTAAATCATAGACATCTAAATACATTCCAACTCATGCGTTGTGTCAATCTGCAACGCTACATTCTAGTAGAACGCATGTTGACGATGCACACGCTTCCAAAATTATGCAATTGGTTTCTGGACGTCACACTACATGGGACGTCCCTTGGTAATCCCAAAACCCAGTCCTCTTCCCAAGATAAGTAAAAAGGGCCAAGGTAGCACAGAGCACCCAATAACTGAAGATAGGGTCGGTGACCATGACATACGTCTGCCACAACTCGCCAAAAAATCGGAACATGAGGGCGGTCGCGAACTGGTATGTGGTTGCGGTAAGCCACAAAAGGCTGCATATGATGACAATTGCGTCGCCCTAGACCTATTAGTAAAGAGACGTAATTGCCATGGTTAACCCACCCTGAGATGCTTGCGTGTAAAATATGCACCTAGTGCTCCAGCGGCCACTCCAAGGGACACTATCCACCACGTAATGTCGATGGCGTTACGAATGCGTGCCGCGTGTTCGAGGTCTCTGTGGGGTGGAATATACTCGCTTGTTGAGAGCGGTTGGATGTGTGCAACCTCCAGCCCAAACCTAGATATGCTCAAGGCAAAGAGAACACTGGCCAGGCCGTATACAATCAAATTCGCATGCCCGAGCATACGACCATCTGCCTTGGTTCTGGAAAACATTCCAATGATTAAGGAAGCCAGAGAGAGGAAAATGAACAGGTAGATGAGAGAGAACATCAAGGCAGATGTGGTCCACAGGTACTCCTGAGCAGCAAGCAGAGTAAAAATGTATTCCAAATCGTAGGCAGTGAGATCAACCAAGAATATGACGTAAGCGGCGATATCGAGCGTGGACGCGCTGCAGTGGTGAGTAACTGGGTGAGGGACAGACAAGGAGAGCATACAGGATAAGGCAGACGAGTCCGCCTATGACGGATCTACGCCATCGTTGTGCGAGACCAACGTTTGGGACCCGTAGGACGCAAGGGACGCTGAACAACAACACATCACTGACCAAGAGGCTTACACACGCGAGGCCGATGTAGACTGTGACGTAGCGCTTGTATTCATCAAAAGAAATAGGGTTGCTCATGTTGAAAGAACCGAAGAGGCGGATGTAGGTGTCACGTAACTTCATGTCACGTAAGTTCATGGAGGAACCCGAGGATTTTAATATTGGAAGGCACAGCCAGCGAGGCTGTGCAACCAGGTGGCATCCAACCCATGGCTTGGCATTCCAGGCAGAATCGAAGCCCTTTTTGTTGACAAGGGCGTTTACCCACATTCCAAATCTGGTAAACGAGTTGTCAAGCGAATCCTCTGCCATGCCGCCCCCACGCTAAATGTGAAATTCAGTCCGAACTAGATAATATGATAGAGTGGATGCGTGCAGTGAGGGTAAAAGAACAATTGTATATCCCTTTGAGTGTGCGAAGGTGGCATAGAGGTCACAGACAGGGTTTTTGACCAATGAAAATGCAGAAAAAAAATAGTAACTTCAGTTTCCTAGGAAATTAGCCTATGATAGAAGTCCCAGCATTCCTGCAAGCTACATATAGCTACATTACACACGTCTTTTGATAGGGGAAGGGTCAAAGTTACTTCTTGTACTGACCTAAATTGAGGGGTATGTGGGTCGAATACATCCATGCCACCTTCGCACACTCAAAGGGATAGGAGCAATAATCATTTCCCTGCTGCCCGCAGGACCAAATAACAGAGTCAAACAACAAAGGGATCGTCAGACTGTAGCATACAATTGACGTCACCCGTTGGACGATGTCAGCGAACAGACAGTTACGCAAATAAGATCATTGTGTGCCCTATCCTAGACCACAAAACTCTATAGTACGTTCGTAGTGATAGTAGCGATGGTGTTGCTATCCATGTTCCCCGGGCAAAGCGATTACGATTACGAACCACGAAGCCACCCTGATTCACACAACAATTTCTACGGTGTAGGTGTTAGGTATAAAGCAAAGATCCCGCATGAGCACTGCTCAAACCTGTGCTTAACGAATTGGAATTCGTGCTACAGCTTGTCTCGACGTTATGGATATTATTCCAGCTAGCTGACCAGCTTGTGCCAACAAACAACATTCGCACACGCGTGCACTTCATCGTTTATGCCAAACTTGATGAGCAGAAATTGAAGGATGCATTGCATCGCCTTATCGCCCAGCACTGGAGGAAGCTGGGTGGGCAACTACACACCAACGCTCAGACATAACGGCTAGAGTACCTTGTTCCACAATGCTTCGCCGACAATTATCCACTCTTTCAGTGGTCGTGTCAATCTCACGATTCCGCAATTCATCTACCAACTGGCGGACAAGCTGGCATTAGTCTCCACGAGCCAGCTGCAGACCTGGTCAAGCCCTTTGAGTCCGAACACTGGCCCCATGAGCGCCGATTCGAGAAGCCTGATAGCCCTATATTGTTGGTCCATATCAGCACGTTCAGTAATGCCACTGTTCTTGGGGTCAACATTCCTCACGCGGTTGGCAGACATTATAAGGGTATGGCTAGGGCTACTAGAAGGTCGTGAACCACCCCAGCTGCTGGAATTAACCTCAGATGAAGAATTGCCTAATGAAGAAGAAGTTGCAAAGAGCCAGATCATTGGCCGCCCCCGCTTGATGGGCTGGTGGGAGAGGTTTTGGCAGCTGTTCAGCATGGCGATGGATGTCGTGGTTGATTCTGTGGATATTGTTCGTGGCTTATTCATTCCAATATCTACTGTGCAGAATCTGCGCCAACAATGCATGATGGAGGCCAAATCTGCCCTGAACCGGGATGTTAATTTAACAAGTGCTGATAGTGTCAGGCATACTCATGAAGGTAAGAGAAAATCCCTTTGTACGGCCTCAAGCTCACTTCTCAGCTGTCTCAACTTCACCGCAACTCGGCACATACGATGCACTTTAACCAAGCAATGAACCGTAAGTTTGCGCTCGCCGATCTTGTCTCCATCCTCACCAATCTAGTCCGTGGCCGCATAGCTCAGTTCCCCAAAGATTGTACCTATATCTATAACGTCGTCACTTTTGCCCCAACACGATTTCCGTGCAGCAGAGAAACTTCTTATGGGAGTATGCAGTCCAAAACAGACGTGCCATCGAAGACTCGCTTGATCCGCGCCTCATGGAGAGAGATCTCGCGGTTCGGCGTGAAATGGCAAGGCGAAAGGTGTTCATACCACTTTGCGAGCCCGGAGAACGCTTTTTCCACGTTACAAACTGGGCAGGCGCGTGGCATGGCATTGACTTTTCCGCCGCAGTAAAAGAAGGGGCAACAGGCCAGAAGCCCAAGATCATGATTCTAGGCCAGTCGAGAGAAACAAGCAGCAGTCCATCGATGTAAGTGTATTCCTCCAATACCTTCAGCAACAAGGAACCGCTCATTTAACGTCAACAGTTGACTGTCAAATTATGTACAAAGCAGAAGAGGGTTACTATTGCAATTTTGGAGCCGGCGCCAAGACCATGAAACTTGTCCGCGAGTACTTGCTGTAACATCCAAACTTGTAAACACCGTTACGGATAAGATGTGCGGGCGGAGGGAAGAGTGATCATCTGAAGGATCATGTACCGCCCCGGGCTGATTTACAGTTTTCGTCACAGCAGCCAGTTCGTCTTCCAGGGGCAACCCTATTGCAGTCACGATTGCCTCGCAAATGTTCCCGGCTTGCGCACAGTTTCGTGGATGCTTCAAGCCAGATTCTTGCATGCAATATCGCTATTCTTTCAAGTAAACAGGCTTCTCTGCCAAGTGACATATTTCATATTGCTTTCATTGACAGGGGGTGATCCGTATCCCATGGGACACATTGGAAATTCTGTATACATAAAAGTAAATGGTTGCGGATAACACAGAGGAAACACGATTTGACAAGCCTAACACGACCTGAAATAACAGTACAGGTGCAAACAAAGATCATGTCATAGGAGTGATCTTGGTAGCATTCTCTTGACCGATATTCTCGATGAGCTCTGGGTGTATCTTGTCCTCTGTATTCAGCAGGATTTATAGGCTTATCAGTTCCTCGTATCCGAGAAGGTCGGGGCGCCTAGTCCCCGATTGACTCTCTACAACCCCATTAGGATAAGAACATTTAAAGACTATTCCAAGGTGGACTTCAGGGAATTAGTCGAGACCATATATATTCAAGTACATAGGCCGAGCGCATAATTCGGCAGCAATGATCAATGCTCCATGGCGATGCGTTGACGCGTGGATTGCCAGATTACCCGCGTATGACGTAACGTATTCGTGTTGGGCTCAGTTGATATCGCTTGCTACCTCCTCGTACCACTGTGGTTGTGGTGACCAATTGCCCAAATTGGGATTCAGAGGAACGTCGTCCCTGCCCAGTTCGAGGGATATTATATGGGGTTGAACAAAACGCAAAACATCGGGGTCTGATATATCCAACACAGCAAGCTCCTGCGGTGATTCAGTCACTGGGACATCCAGAAAACCGCTCTTCCATTGTCCGAACCCTCGGCCTTCGTGGGCTAGTTGCTGAAGCTGCAGTTTGTGCGTGGCACGCCATTCCATGCCACGGTATGGGCCAAGACGCAACACGTGCTGCAGCCATCTTGCAATCGAGTCCATTGTGAAGGATAGAATGATAATGATAGATCCCAAGATGAGTATGAAGAGAAATCCGAAGAGGCTGAAAGACATATATTCAGGGTTATTAATCCTCTGCCAATCGGTCAGTATAAGCCTTCATGATTGGGTGGACATACTTGATTCCGACACATGTGCTGTTGCATACGAGTAGTGGGGGCCTGGAGAAATGGTCGCAGACCGGGGCTATACCCAGCCGTGACTTCAAGCAATAGAAACTGTAATGCTGCCAGAGAGATTGAGAACCAGTTTTGAACATCAAGTTGCCACTGGTTTGGTTCGAGTACCACTTGCACTCCATGCTCTGCAAGACCGAAGCGAGAGGTCAGAGACTGAGTTCCAAGGATGTTGACAATTGGTCCGATGGCATGAGACCCAAGCAGTGTCATGATGGACCTCGAAAACCCCTCCATCTCTCCTTTGAGCAGCTCTTCGCTCTGCCAACGAGTGTCATAGCGACTTCCAAGATCTGTGCAGGTTTTGGAATCGGATACAGACGGGAGGCACACTTGATGTTGACTGGTACAGCCCATAGGCCACATCACCTCATCTGCCTGCCAGATGGGCACCTGTTCCTCGTACGTCACACTTGTCGCCGAAACGGCCCGATACCAAAGGTCTGTAGATCTATTGAAGAATCCTACAGTAGCGGAAGAGAGCGACAAAAAGTACAGATCGGCATCCGTCCTGTTGAATTCGGCTATCGGTGTGAAGTGAGAGCCAGGACCCGGCTCTCCATTAATGAACAATGTGTTGGTTGCGCTAGAGGATATCAGTACCTATGGAATGCCCAATAGAGGACATGTTACCTGATTTGATGACTCGCACCCACGGCAATTCCTAGAGAAGCTGCTAAAGTGCCATTGGGTGCTGAATAAGTACAGTTACAGGAGTTTGGTCTGCCGGCCCAGGTGGTGTGACCATAGTGATAGCGTGTATAGGTCCGTCCATTTCCATCAGAGACGTAGGATTTGAATCCTGCCGTTCTGAGAGGAGCACATTGAAGTACTTTCCGGTACTGAAACCTGGAACTCTTGGGAGCGTTGATTCCCAGGTCATGGTGACTATCCATGAGTCCAGTGTCGAGCAGTATATTGGAATCGTTACTCAGACAAAGAGATTCCTGAAAAGGACAAGGTGCAAATCTGTTGATTTCCGCAATCGGCAAGGACCTTCGGGGCAAAAGGCCGCAATCTGATAGTGGTGCCTCTTCGTTGTAGCACTGTTGTGCATAGTTTGCTGCTGCCTCTATGGCATGAATGTTACTCGGGCGAAGGAGAGATACCTGCTCATGCAAACTGAGCTTACTCTCATCAAGATATCCACAGTCATCTCCGAGCATCAGGACGTCGCTATCCAGAAACACCCGTGATGAGAACAATGACGCGATGACTAGTAACCCCGCCGTGACCACCGCGCAGATCATGGCCGGAATAATCCGGGCACAAAGACGATGACCAGAGCCTAAAGCTTGGATCCAAGCCAGACATAGTGTTAGAAGCTCCCAGGCACCTCCAACTGGGCTGGCTGAGTTGCGAAGGAGCACTTGTCTCTGATTGTGCAAGGCATCCCGAGGGTAAGGCTTAGAATAGAAGGCGTGCAGACTGAAGCAAACGATTCTCCAGATCTGATATACTACCAGACTGACGAAAAAGGCGACAAAGGCGATGATGAGTGCTCCGTCTGAGCGAGTCGCTGTGAGAGTCCTGCCGAAGACAGGCCCGTGGGACCAATTCGTCCATAGACCTAGAAAAATCCGGTATTGGGGAACACTTGTATTCATGGCGAAATATTGATATGCAGGTGTAAGTGTCGATTGCTTACGTCTGCCGAGATATTGCCAGTTGGCTGGACCGGGTTGAAATGACTGGGAGAGACTGCAGGTTAATATACTAGCTCATATCTGACTCAATCTATTAATAGAAGCCTCGTTGTCGCGAAGGCCAGCTCACCTGTCCTACATAACGACCACTACAAGTAAGCAGCTTCAGGCTCACTGTCGTGCTCTGTTACACACATATCAAGGTAGCCAGCTCTTATCTGCTGGAGGAGTGTGTTTTGCCTTGTCATGTGCCACACTTTGTGTGAGTGATATGACGCAGATTCCTTTGACATGTATTCATTCAGGAGCTCAGGTATGGCCAGTTGAAGATCAATCATTGTGTACTCCCGATTCAGAACAAGATTACATTAATCGTGGCGCTCACCATGTCCATGGCTGCCCAGTCCAGGCTGTCTGCGGTGAGATTATGGTCTCTGCTGTGGAACATGCTATATCGCTTGGCCCGAGACTGTTTGCCTATTGCGTACCGACCCTTATTAATGCCATAGCTCGTCAAGTATAAATTTACTATGGATTAGCTATATCGGCGTCAATGTGGAGGTTGGCGTGGATCCTTGCCGTACTGGCTTGAACAGGATGCGGCAGGCTCGTTGGCATTGCATCAGCACCTTCTCAGAACCGCGCCGGGCTTTTGTCTGGTTGTGCTACTTCAAGAATAGATGGGTTTAAGCTTGTAATGATTGAAATTGGTTCATAAATATACTTCTATGGTGTACTTTGTTCATATAGATGCCATATCCTTCAGAACCTGCGCTTCTTGACATGCTGATCCTCTGCTCATTACCCTATTCCGACCATGTAGCCTGGGGTTTAGGCAACCAGGGAGCGGGCGTGGTGGCGCTTGTTCCCACACTTGCCCTGGGGAGGAGCAGTGTTGCTACCCTCGTTTTCAACAGCAGGTCCAGGGTTGGGGAAGGCAACGTCCTTGCCCTCGAGAGTGGAGCAGCCATTGCCAACGTTGGCAACAAACATGGCAGGGCGCCTCGAGAAAGCAGCAGCGCGAGCCCCGAGCTCAGGAGCATCGTCTCGCTTGGCTTTGCCACCGATAGTGACCGAGGCACAGTTCATGTACATCTCGCGGTTGCCGACCTTGTTGAACCACGTCCAGGCAAACAGGGCGCTGCCGGCCTTGGCATCACGTGGCACAGTAAAGTCCCAAGTGTCCTTCAAGGGGCAGTTGCCAATGTAAGACTCGATGACAGTCCAAGTCTTTCCCTTGTCGTAGGAGAGCGAAGCCTGGCAGCTTCCACCACCGTGGACAGCCGTGCCGGAAAGAGTAAAGCTCTTCTTCTCACCGGGCTGCCAAGTAGCGACAGAGGCGCCTTGAGGAGTTCCGAGGAGGCTGTGGTATCCCTTGCAGGGAAAGTTGCTGCCATCAGCCAACAGAGGGCTGGTCATGCTGTAGTCGGCATTGGTGGTGTGAGGGTTTGACTTGGAGCGCAGAGGAGCAGGGTCCGTCATCTGCATGTGGGCAGTGACGCCAGAGGCCAGAAGGCACAGGATAGAGGTGACTGCAAAGGTCTTCATGATGTCGGTTGAGTATTTGTGTTAAGAAAGTTGTTAAAGGATTGTGATGAAATGACTGTCAAAGTCTGGGCACGAGTCAATCGTGGTAGAAAGAACAAAGAGTATAGACAAGGAATGTAGTGGTTGAAAGGAAGGAGAGTGATGATGAGGAGAAGGAAAACATATCATCTCGAGAAGGGACAAGGCCTATTTATACCCAGAATCACATCCAACTTACTCGGGTCCATAATCATAACGCAGTGGATAGTACGGAGTAGGCATCTTGTGATCCGCTTTTGACATTCATGGAGGTTGTGGACCACCTCAACCAGTGAAATGTTTCAGCTCCATCATGATTGGCTATACTTGCGCTCGAGTCGGCGACAACTTACATGCGAGTCGAAGCGCCCCGCAACAGACAGCTAGGAGGGAGTGGTATGTAGGCCATGACCCCCCGAGTGGGTGGATGTTGCTTCCTCCCCTTACTCTCCACTCTCATTGGCCTGTTTTAGTGGATGGGCGGCAAGGAAATCCGGGAAGCCGGTCAACTAGTTTGTGATAGAAGTGTGATAGAGAAGATGTGTGGCAATGTGGCGTTTCCGCCTTTTCCGGACTTGCAACGTGCCTGGCACTAGTCAAGGGGCAATGACAAGAGTGGCGGAACTTGTGAAATCCTGGCGCCACGTTCATCAGCTAGAAGCTTTTTGGCGGATGGAATGTCATGGGAATGTCACGGATGTGTCATGGCAGTCGGATTTTGTTTTAGGCTACACGTAGTTGCGAAGAGGACAGTTCCTCCCGGGAGAAAAACCGCCCGAGTTGACTGATACTCTTTAGCTTCCGTGCAGTACTAAGGGTGGGGGAACCGTTCGCTCCGGTATGAACCAACATGACTAACGTTGAAGAGCCGTTCTCCCTAGTGCTATTCTACGGCCGACGGGGACAAGGGGAGTATAGTAGCACTAAGAGAGGAGGCGATAGGAAGCCGCGCTTAAAAATATGGTCCCTTTGCGGCCGGGGCTCATTCATCGACACGCTGATCAATCAGAGGGTAGCATCACGTCAGAAAAAAAGACCTCATTCGCGGTCTTGCCACTACACATTTCCAAGAAATACCTCGGACCGATATCCTCTGTTGAGCACAACAACGTAGGTCACATTGACAAAGGGTTACGAGGCCACAGCAGGCGTAGAGTGACGCGGGCAATTCCATGTGGCGATGGATACAGCAGTTGACCTACCCTGTTTGTGATTTAATGTACCTCTGCTTACATGTTTGAGAATGAGGGTTACTGTGGAGCGAGCTGCGAGGAACAGGAAAAGACATTGGTATGTTGTTACTGTGGCTTTGTCGTGGACTTTGTGTCCTTCAAAATATCGCCCACTCCAGCAAACTCCATTTTGGCCAGCGTCTTTCCACGTATATGACAGCTTTCTCTTCCGGTGAAGATAGCCAAGATGCGAACCTGTTACCATTAAAATGACTCTAAGGCATGATGGGTTACTCACAGACGAATTCCATGATCCACCAAGAAAGAGCCGTATACGTCTTCTCTTTCGGGACTGCAGAATCTGTATGTTTATATGCCCTCTCCTCGAATCGTCATCCAAACAAAGACATATGCAACCGAAGAATAATCCTGCGAACCCTCTTACATCTCTAAAGGGGTCAGAGCACTTGCGCATGGTAAGTTACCAGGTGAATAATAGCGTCATCAGCAGGCACATATTCGGTCATTCAGGCGAAGAACAGATATCCTAGCTTTAGAGCTCCAATATATCTCGTGGGCTGGCAACGTGTTCGGGATATCAAATGGCGCCAGCAATGACCGCTCATTTCGGTTCGGGAACCTGGCCAGATAGGCAGTTCTAGAGCTAAAAGTGGCAATGCGCCCTGTAACTGGCATGGCTTCTCTTTAGAGATGGGAAGCAGAAGAATGACTAGTAAAAAGGTAGACAGACAGTTCACCTGCAATACTTGCTCGTGGCCGGTTTGGAAAACTTGATGGTTGACCGACATCAGAGGCTATACAATGCAGCAAGAAATTACATTATCAATCAGTTTCAGGTTACAAGACAATGCTTTGGAGTAAGAGCTCCCTCACCATCGCTGAGGGAGACTTGATTTACATATTCTCTCAGTCCTGGGTTTATCCAAGCATTGACTCAGTTGAGACGCAGAAACATCTCTATTCCTGCTGTGCCTGTGGTTTGTAGTGCAAAGAGACAACTTCTTGGTAAGGTTGTGGTCTGATTAATAGTTTCAGAAGACTTATGATGAGGAAAAAAGTGTGCAGTGTAGGGTGTAAGCAGTAGAGAGCAAATAAACAGTAGAGGCGGTGCCTAGTGCCCCGGCAACTTTAGAAGACCTATAACTCCAACCAGGACAAGAGAAAATGTCCAAAGAATGATTTCCGTACAGTAGAACAGGACTCTAAAAGCGGACGCCAATGTTTATAATGTATCAGATAAACGTATTGCCTCTACAGTTCATCGTTCATTTGGAATACATTTTACCTTTGCAAGGCGAGTCGGTCATTGCCTCTGAGATATAGCTGAACTCGTAGCACTTGGGCATTAGGTGTTTCAATACTGTCAATGCCTGCTTTTCCTACCTATTAACTATTGTTGAATTCAGAAACTTTGTCTTGGATGCGTAATGAGCGGGGTTTTAAGCTCGTTAAAGGTTATAGTAGCTTCAGTTGGTAGAGTTCGTGGCTTGTTGGACAAAGATCCTACTCCGTTGCTGCCGTATTTGCAAGCCATTGTGGCAGATTCTTCTATTGTTCAATCTTCCGGGTGCTTCCCATCTCAGTATCGCTAACTGGAACCTGATCAGTCAATGCCTCGTCTTGCACCATGTCTGTGGTCTTCTCTTCCGGAGGATTAAGTCCACGATCTCTGACGAATACACAACCCAGCAGACACAATCCCATCATTGGTAGCCACATGATAAAAGCGGCCCTACTTGCCATCATATACGCATCGTATACGCCGTCAACTTCAGGCCCGTGACCGACATCTGACGGTAGCGCATACGTATTATCTGCTAGTCGCTGCCAGCCGGGTGGCAAGTTGTCTCGAAGTGTGGCTTGCATGACAGCAGCCGTTGCTGCCAGTCCCACTGCGCCACCCGCGCATCGAAAGAAATTTCGATTAGAGATGATTACGGCTCTTCGTGATCGAGGTGAATGCGCTTGAAGTGCTTGTACTGTCGGCTGAAATGCACATCCGCAACCGAAGCCAGCAGCAAGGAAAGGACCAATGATCTGCCCAGGAGAACTGGTTCGGTTGTAGGTTAGGAAAAGGCCGATGCCACTAAAATACATTAACAAGTGCCCAATACAGACGAAGTGTTCCAGTACTCACATTAACCAGAGGGAAAATCCAAAGATGATGACTTCGCCATATCGCTTGAAATGGGAGACATAGAACCCAGACCCAGTTGATGCTAGTGATTGCGAGAGGGATGAGGCAGCGAGTATGGCGGCGGATTGGAGTTGCGAAAATTGCCTCACATTGAGCAGGTACATTGGAAGGAAGTATATGCTCGCTTGATGAACAGCACCAAACAAGAAGGTCTGGAGCAATGTGACGCTAACAGCAAGATTGTCAAAGATGGTCACTAGGAAGTCAGTCTAGAAAACATCGCTGCTCAAAGCGACTTACCCGGCATTACGGGTAGCTTTGCCACCCGCCATTCGACGATGACAAATAGTGTGAGGGATAGGGTGCCAATAATCAGCATGCTAATCACCATTGGAGAGTTCCAGGCGAAATAAGCGCCCCCTATGAAGTATATGGTCAGCAATAGTCCAGCCTACATGAGATTCGACATACCACCAGAGATTGGTAGGAGTAGGAATATTATGCCAAGAGACAGAGTCAATGTGCCGAGATAGTCAACCTTCTTGGCGCTTTCCCGAAATTCCAGCGTCGGAGGGTTGCCAGGAAGGTAAAAGTAGGCAACGACTCCAGAAGCTGCACCCAACGGCGCAAGCATGTAGAAAAAGGCGCGCCATGTGGCATGTTGTACAAAAGCACCGGCAAGAAATGGGCCGGAGACGTTCCCAAGACCCATGACGGCGGCAAGGATGCCCATGTACTTGCCTCGCTGTTCGAGGGTAACCACATCGCTAAGGATGATGAGAGAGAGATTGATGATGCCGCCGCTGCCAATGCCTGCAAGGCCTCTAGAGACATAAAACATGGCTGAACTAGTTGACAAGCCACAAAGCAGATCGGCCAATGACAAACAGGCAATGGCCAAGAGATAGACACTCTTCCGGCCGAATATATCCGACAATCGGCCATAGAGCATCTGAAACGTTGTGTTGGCGACCAACGATGTGGTACCGGCCCATGAGATTGAGTCGGCCGCATTGAAATCAGTGGCGATTGTTGGCAATGTGATTCCGATGCCATTTTGGTCCAGAAAAGCCACAATTAAGGTTATTGATAGGGTTAAGAAGCAAACAACAAGCTTAGATCGTGGCAAAAGATTGTACTGGTTGTGCAGGGCCGCTTCTGCTTGGCCGACAGCCGCCTGCCGCTTCTCGGATGCCATGTGCGATGAGCCGCCGCAATGGAGGGCTTTGTAGTCAGTGTTTTCGTTGCTAGTCCCTATGCCCAGGCGGCAAACGGTTATATGTCGAGGTCAGCAAAAGTCATAACTCCATAGCCAATGTTAAAAAATAAAAAATAAAAAGAAATCGGCCAATCTTGTACTAGTACGACCACAAGCGATTTCGGCGAGTAATAGTTTATAATGACTCTTATTTCCGTCACTACTTCAGTGTGGTTGGCTGTCGGAGCACCCCCGAGGCCCACTGCGGAGGAGTTCCGACAGGCAACTCAACCTGGTTCACTCCTTTCTACTCTGTACAGAGAAATATCAAGCCAGCGAATATCTCTGAGACTCTACTCAATTGAACTTGTGTGGCTGCGGTCAGTCGAAGCCTTCCACCCAGCGACTCGACCGAAGCTTTCCTCCGGGCACAGCCAACCTTATGCGGTTGCAGTCAGTCAAAGCCATCCGACGCCCCAACCCTCCGTAGGTGAGGTCAACTCAATATCTAAGCGAACCACATGGCTTCGAATGGTCAAGGTCGGGAATGTGGGCTGGCTTATAACGATTCTTGCAGCCGCTTGTGGTTCGGCCAGCCTATTACCCTGCACGTAGGGGCGGCTTGATATGCTGATATATACGCTGCCACACCTTGGTCCCATGAGCAGGCCAAGTAACAATATGCCCGCCCAACAGGACGATTAGAAATTCTCCAGTCACAGCAGACCCAACGCCCGTGGGGGACACGGCGACGACGATTCAATGTCAGTTGGTAGAAGGGAGAGAGGTATTTGTATTAATATCGGCTCCGATGCTACAACGACGATCACCTTCCAGTTAGTAAGAGTAAAGGGGAGATGAGCTTGATATAGTGAGTTATATTTGTATTTAATGGTCGACTCACTAGGATTATATGACTTCGATAATCAGCAACATGTAACATCTCCATAGAATGCCAGAATAAGCTAAGTCTGCTACTAGACCTTCAAATCATGGTACCTTACAAAGATTGTTTATCGAGCATTCCAAGGCTACTATATTGTTGGCCTGCACTTTCCTTCGGGCATAAACACAATCAGTCCTTTGTGTCTGGGGGCCGCCGCAAACAAGAGACCATAAATGCCAATCCTTTCCTTATCCCATAAGATAAAAGTTTTATTTCTGCATCCTGCGGGATCCCATGCAGGGCTCGTATCCTCTCGATGGCATGCAGGTTCTTCTATATACCCTGTTTCGGAGAGTTACCTTTTTGGCTCAGTAGCCACGGGTATTGAGCTATTGGATGGTTGAGTCATGCCTGCGGTAAAGGGAGATTCTGTGTGCTGGAACGTAACACACCCCCCGGCTCACCATGTTATCTAGTATTGTCCTAGTAGGTTTATTGTACCAGTTGGGTATAGCTGTGATGTATAACTCTCCCAACGTTAGACTAAACCTTCACGGCCACTTTGCCATTAATCTCGCCTTCTATCTGCATGGCTTCTCCACTCACTCCAGATATCGCTGCTGAGACTACAGAAGAAAGAATTCAATGTACTGAAATGCAGTATTATCATTTAGGTAGTGTATTAGCAATGGGAAAGTTGTGGGAATGGAAGGGAATGTAATTGTGTTGACTGAGAATTGCCGGTGTAAGTATTGTGCCAATCACTTTAGGCGGCCACCCCAAGCCTCGCTTTCTGCGATGGTGGAGCGGAGCAGATTGCTCGCTTTACCATTGCTGCTGCCCAATAGAGGCGTGTTGGATTAATATTTCTTCATTTTAAATTCTTTCCTACCACCCAGTCTTCTATTGACCTTTCTGTCGCTGTCATCCGCTTGAGCTGTAAATGTCCCTATGTTGACCTTGGAAGGGGTAATCGGGACCATGGTTTGCTTGGTTAGCAAATAGGGGGTGGAGTGTCCGTACCTGATCCTGAAATAAAGTGTCCGCTGAATAATACTCAAGGCTTCATAACGCTGCCGGTGATCTTGACTGACCAGATCAGGATCAATGCTCAAGCCTCTACCGGTATGTTGCAGCCAGATATCGGAGCCTCTCTAGGTGGATGCGATAGGTCAGAATGTCAGATATCATACTATAGGCTCCCCTCATTGTTCTCTGGCTCCGGCCAAATGGTAATGTCATCTAACAATCTATTTATTGTTTGACTCTGTTCCTTAGTTCTATGAATACCAGTGCTACCATTATTATTTATATATATACTATAGGTCGTTTCCTCTCACTACACGCACCTACTCTATCATTATACTATGGGTCATTATTGCACAGTATTGCTATCCAATAAGCCCTCCCTTGAACACTGCATTGGATAAACAGGCTTACAGTGCACAGGCTGAATCAAAGAAGTTGATGATAGTAATATGCTAAGCATAGTCGCTGCAATCATGATTAAGGCCACCCTGTGCATAGCAGTTCAATTCCAGATAATAGTTCCGCGTAACCTATACAAATAGATGGCTGAACCTACACAAGTCTCACTGCGCAGTAATACAACGTCGTAGTTTCCCCGATCCTCACGTGACTGCATGCAGGTTCTCAGGCAGCTTTGCGGGGTTTATCTAGTACCAAGAGATGCTTTGCATCGACTTCACTACCCTCAGGCCTGACCACTTTTTCTGATCATGCCAGTCGCCGGGACAAACAGGCCCAAATTTGTCTACCGGCTACGAGGCATCCCGGCCAGTGTCAACTCTCTCGATGGAGTGCGCGACCTACTTGAAGAGCGGTTCGCCGACTTGGAACCGACTGATGTGGACATACAGTCTTTAGCGACCAGTCTCAATTATTGGGAGCGCTTGCCATCCAAGGTTGCCACACTGAAATTCAAGAAGTACCCGGCAGCATTGGGAACAGGCGGCCATAGCTGGGATCTTCCTATCGGCGGCAACCGCGTGCTTGTCCTGGACCATGATTTCCTAGGCTTAACTCCTCTCAACGATGTTGATGAGGCTGAACATGTTGCCGAGTAAGTTCTCAACATGAATCGGTCAGTCACTTTTGACCAGGAAATTCAGCTGTATTGCCATATCCGGCTTAGGGAGTCATCCTTTTGGTTCTTGGCAACCCCATGGTCCTCAGAAGGATTTCATGTGGATAAGAGACGAGGCGCCGGCTTTAACACCAGGAGTGAGGATGCTTCTATATGGCCACGATTCATCTCTTCTTCGCAGTCATTCATTTCAGCTCATCAGCGACATTGCCAGAGACTTGATTGAACATCTCATGCTAGGGGGATGGTCTCAGCGATCCGCAAAACCCCTCCTGTTCCTCGCCCACAGCCTCGGTGATCTCATTCTGAAAGACGCATTGGTGCAAATCGCGGATGAAAGAAACCAGCTCAATGCCAACATCAAATACAAGATACAGGGGGCAATCTTCTTTGGAGTTCCAAACCTGGGCATGGAGCAAGCTCATCTGCTGGCCATGGTGGAAGGCCAACCCAATGAGACGCTGATACAGGACTTGTCACGAAACTCAAACTACCTGCTTCGCTTGAATGACTCCTTCTCGGGAACAACCCTTCTCAGCAAGATAACGACCTTTTGGGCATATGAACTGCTCCAATCACATACAGTCGTCGTGAGTACTCCACTGAGAAAAATAATTGTTGCCTAACAAATGCTGTAGCCTTCGAAATCCGGCCAGGGTTGGGACAGAGACGGGCCACTGGCAATACTCGTCTCGCCGGACTCTGCCACCTGCCGGATGAATAGGCACAACCCCAGCGCGACCTTTCCCATTAATAGTAACCACTCGGATATGGTGAAGTTCTGGCGTGATCAAGCTTATACAAAAATGATTTGTGCCAAACTGTTCAATATAGCACATGGCCAGACCCAAGACACGACAAGAGTAAATCATCCGGAGCCCCAGAACCTTCAGCCGAATATGAGACACACAATTGAATCCAATGGATTGAAGCTTGAAGGTCTGTCACTTTGATACGGTTTGGTAGATTTATCGTGCTGAGAATACCAGGCATCTCCAAGTCCCTGGACGCACCTAATCTTCACTTTCGACAAGAAGCCATTGACGACAACTTCGACACTACATTCGAATGGGTGTTTGAGCATGATGGATTTGTCAAATGGCTCTCCAACGAAGACAGGATGTTCTGGATTAACGGAAAGCCGGGCTCAGGAAAGTCAACGCTCATGAAGTTTGTGCTCAGGCATAAGCGAACGACAGAGCTTTTGCATGACTGGAAGTCTAAATCACCGTACACCGCGGCGGGATTCTTCTTCCACTATCGAGGATCCTACATGCAAAAGTCCTTTGAGGGTGTTTTGCGAAGCCTTCTCCTTCAGATACTCAATGCAAATCCGGCTCTGTGTCCTCAATTGGAACCCTTCTTTGGCTCAACAAGCGATCCCAGGGCTAAACAGTGGACCCAGGCGGAGCTAGAGAGAGCTCTTCATGGATTGCTCACCCAGGAGAAGGTACCGCTCAAACTGTGTCTATTTTTCGACGCCCTGGATGAGTTCGACGGGCATCCTCAGAAGATATGCCGGTTTCTCTTGGACCTCATCATTATCCCAGGCCCATCATGCATCAAAGTGTGTTTCTCCAGTCGCCCATGGGACATCTTCAAGAGAGTCTTCAGCGACTATCCCAATTTCAGTCTTCAAGATCATACTCAGACAGACATTCAAAATTACTGCATGTCCATGATTGTGCAGACCGGCGCGCCGATCCGCTACCTTGAGGTACTTGTTCCAGCCATTGTTCAGCGCGCCTCAGGTGTTTTTCTCTGGGTGTCTCTCGTCGTCAAGGACCTTTCACACGCCATCCTGGATCCCGAACGAGACACGGGGAGCTTAGAGGAACTGCAAGCTATTCTGAATGCGCTCCCACTCGAGCTTGATAGCTACTACCGAGAAATTGTGAGGCGGGTTCCGATGTCGCGTCGCTGGGAAACATACGTGTTGCTGGAACTAATTATCCGTCAACTGGATAAAAAGCCACCCATGTCTCTCGACTACACGGTTAGAGCAATAGCCGCATCTCGATGTCATACCTACCAGGAAGCTCTGGAAGCCTTGCAACCCTTGGGGAGACAAAGAGATGAACAGTCGACATTGCAACTAGATGAGAGCTCGTATGCGACGCATTCAAAGCTCATCTACTTATGGGGAGGCGGTCTCGTAGACGTGAAAGTGAAGGCGAGGCCCATCGGAGCAAGCTTTCATTACGTCGAGGTCATGCATCAGACAGTCTTCGAGTTTGTTACAAGCCTCGAGTTCAAGGAAGTCGTGCTGGGACAGCTCGCCAAGATCACCCACGAAAATGGACATGTTTTCCACATGAAATATCTATTCGCCGAAAGCCGCGAGGCAAAAGATATTGGTCGCTATGCACGGGAAGCCGAGTCCATTACAGGTACCAGCCAGGCCAGGTATATCAGCAGTATTCCCGACAAAGTTATTTCTTCCATGTTTGCCCTCGTGGAAAAGCCCCGGAGAATATCACCGAAGACATACTTAGGATTTGCTGCCTGGGCATCCTTGATCCTGTTCATACGGCAGCTCGGAGAAAATGCACTGAAGACCTGGAGGCTCCCAGTAGACGAATGTTTAGTGGACATGTCTATTGCTGGCACGGTAATATTCCCCGTGGACGTCTGGATTGTCACCCAAGCTCTGGTAGAAAAAGGCTATGATGCCGGACGCGATGACGCCCTCGGGGGTGCCTTCCGGACATTCAAGCCTATGCAACCTAGCACCAACACATCCAACGACTGCCCCTTCGATATAAATGCTATCAATATGTGGACAGGCTTTTGTACTCACCTCTTGGATCACAATTACCCCACAGACAGGAGGGTTGAGCTTGACTTTGGCCAAGAATGGCACCTTCCATTGCATTTATGGTTTCCCGCCACAGTCATTGAGAAGCTCCTTGACAAGGGCGCCGACCCGAATGCCGAAAATTGGCAAGGCTGCACGCCCTTGGATGCCCAGCTATTAGCTGCAGGAGACTATTATCAAACAATTGAGTATGAAAGCCTGTGGTGGATGAAAGAATCGTATCGTGCCGCTTGGCTCCTTATTCAGCACGGGGGAAAACTAAAGACAGTAAGTAGTTTGGATCATACTTTTAGGATGGCTATGAGGAGATTCAGAGAGGCCCTAGAAGAGTCAGAGGAGTTAGATCAGGTTTCTCTACTTGCAAAGAAGTTAGCAAGTTTATAGCTTCTCAGATAACAATCAGGATTGGCAGGAACGCTGTGGCAGGCGTGTTTTCGAATAGGGACGGTGTGCCAAGGGAGATCAGACATTATACTAAAGGCATTCCCAGTCCATTGCTGCTGCCAGTAATGCCAGCAGCCTCGATCTCAATTCTGACCTTCGCTAACAACCTTAACGACCTTTGTCTACAGCCATGACAATAACCTTTACTTGTAGCTGCAATCCTTACATTCACGGCTCAGTTTCGGGGTCAAAAATATAGAGTGCGGCTCAAGATAGCTCCTTTCACTATCTTTCCGTTTACCATTAAGCACCTGGCAACACTAGGTACTCAAAAGGCTAGATGATTTAAGGGGGTAACAGTAGCAGCAACGGCAGCAACTACATATAAGCATACAATGTAGTTAGGGGGCCTACGGTTGATAGAGTGGCTTCAATGCATATACATAGCGTTCGTCGGATACAATCTTATTTATATTTACTATAGCATCTATCCTCTGTGAGAGGGCCATTTTCGTGTCTTGCAGACCAAGATATTCAACTCCCCTGAGACCCTGTCCTGATTGCCGTGTGCTCATGCTGTCTTTCATCCTGCGGCCCTGGTTCCCAACCTCGCCTGCCCATATAGTATTCGATAGCATGATTTACACTGGGTAGACAGTTTGAGTCACATATGTACTCTTCTATCCTCACACTGATCGACTCTCTGATAGTCTTAGTGTTTGCCTCATATCCAGATCTATGTGGGAATTTGCCAATTTGTTATGGCTTCTCCCTACCATTGCTTGTTTTGGGTGGTCATAGGTCGTAGGGGAAGTTCCAACACTGCCTGTAGATGCAGAAATAGAGCCATATGCGTCGCCAGAAAGTGATCTTCGATGATGATCATAAAATCGTGGAAACATTGGCGTACATCCAACCGTAATTATTGCAGCGAATTCAAGGTCGCTGAATTCAAGTTAGAGAATGTATTTGTAGAACGATCCACTCACCATAGGATACCAATTCTTGTGGTAGCTACCGAAACATTATCGCCAGTGATAATGGGAAATCGATAGGCCATGGAAACGGTGGCTATCACGCAAGTCCTTCCAACGTCAGAATAGTTTTGCAATAGAAGTTTCACTTACAAGAACTATCGCGAATAGTAGGAGTGGCTTTATCTTGTGCTTGAATGTCATTTGCAGGTGCCAGACAGCCCAGATTGGTACAGCCAGGATCCCGATGTCAAGCACCAAGTTGATCGCTCTACATGCCACAAAGCTAGCTGCATAGTCGATGCAAACCCCATCAAATGTATTGTCCCATATCTTCTCGCGCGGTATGCATTGACAGAGAAAGATGATGAATATAATGGCGTAAAACAAGGTATTGATGACGATGGTCATCTGTAGAGCCCACCAGACGGGTCCTCTTACCGCTTGGCAAAATATCCGCTTCAGCTGGACGCATAAAAAGTATTTGGCAAGACCCATCGATTTGGCGTATAAAAGAGGGACGTAACTGAATAGCTGGTAAATCATCAGTAGGCAGAAAACCAGTAGGTTGTGGTTGGTTCCTACGTAAAGTATTCTAGGCATGTCTGTAGCCCGGATGTTCCACATGTTGCGGCTGTATCCGATTGACGAGACGTGGAAGCATAGAGCGAAAAATCCTATCGAGCTAGCCTACTAGCTGGTTAGCCGTTTAATGGTTTCTAGTGTAATCGAGGCTTATCATGGCAAGTATAGCTACGTCTTACTGGGTCAGCATTCGAACACAACATATTTGCCTCTTACAATCCTCGTGCTTGAAAGCTCTCAAAATCACCGCCTTTGTGTAGGTGCGGATTCCGATACATGCTACTGTGATGCATGCGCAAGCAATAGTAAATCCGAGGACCAACTCATGCATTGATGGTGGATTGTCAAAATTTGAATGCAGGCCGTCAGGTGGCTGTACAGCCGGTGTGTCCATCGCTGCTAAGTTAATGGATGCTGCTCCAGATTGAGCAGGATATGGTCGAGTGGAAGGTGAAATTTTTAAGCCCGCTGTACCGGTCAACTGATGGGGCAGTATCTCAGGTATATATATCAAACTTCTGCACTTCTTATCAGCTACACCTAGAATCGCTCTATTGGTTGGAGAAATTCGTATTTGTCCACAAGCACTACGTCACTTTTGCACTTCTCAAAGCACTCATTCCAACTGCGCGCGCGATTAGAAGATGAAGAACCCAATTTTAAAATAGATACTTGGCACACTCTTTTATTGGACCGCTATTGCTCAGACTATCTCTGGTATCAAGGCTGGGCGCATGCATGGCTTGGACGGCCCCCTCAGGATTCATGGGGGCCGGTCGGTTCTGACTGCTCCTACTTCCATTTGGTATTCCATTGGGCTTTCGACTATACTTATATATATAGTCAGCCCCTCCTGAGGGTAGCAAGGCCACTATTGTCCGCATATACTGTTGTTCGTTTTTCCTCACTACACGCACCTACTCCATCATATGGTCAGTTCTTTCGTCCCTTGTAATGTCAGTCAAGGTTGAATCTAGCTTACCTCACTCGGACGCTAAGCAGTCCATGATTCTCTGTCCCTCATAGTCCAGAGAATGATTCTGTCTCAACAAATCGGATGAATAATGACAAGACTACCGTTTAATGACCCCTCCACATTCCACATTGTAGAGAGGATGAGCTGCAAGACCAAATATGCCGCAGATGGAGCGAAAGATTAAATCGTAACCACATTCTATGGGGAAGAACCCAACATACAATATTAGGTTTCAGTTTCTGATCTGGATTAAGACAAGAAAGATCACTCTTATCCACTAACCCAATAGCCTCAGCACGTGGCTGAGACTTCACCTTAGCGCAAGGATCTACAGTTCTTAAGCCACTTCTAGTACAGACCTGCTAATCCATGAAGCTATGAAAGTCCAGTCCTGCTCCTTTTCTACATCAATGATTAAATATTCTTTGTCGTCACGCAGGGGCTTGTCCTGAATTCTGATGATGGTACTATTAAAATGGCTGGTCGCTACCACAGCGACCTCATCGCACTAAGTCGAGTCTGAATGCGCAAAATGTTTATACCTTTTTCTTTTAGATGAATGACTCATAAATGATGGTTGCATTTCTTATTCTACTGCTCTAGGCATCGCAGGGTTCTGGCGCCCAAATGACAAAGCGAAGCCGTGCTACACTATTGTTCCTTTTCCCAGCCGCGGACCATATCGTTATTCACTATCATGTTTTCATTAATTAGGGGTGGGTAAAAGTCTGCGAGGTGAATAGCGGAGAAGTCATCACTGGAGCTTAGACAACTAACACCCTTGCTCGGGCGATCAGGAGGCAGAGGAAAGCCATACATAAGTCACGCAATACAGAAACACTAGTGAATCAACATCTCCTATGTTGGATTTTATGGGCTGTGACGTGGCGGCTGAAAATGAGGCTGGACTGCCGAGCTTACCCTAAAGGACAAAGAAGCTAGTCTGGTAGGGGTGAAAAGGGGCAGATGATCCTTGGCCGTCGCTTAGGCAGCTCACCGCCAATTCGGGGTTAGTCATATTCCCATTTATGCCCAACAGCTCCTTGTCATCCCGCCACATGCATTGCACGCTACACTTCTATTACGCGCCTGCTTCACCAGCGTCACGCATCATACAAAATGTCGGAAAGTGGTCGGTCGTGGCCCTGGAGCAGCAAAAGTACACGCCAAAGGGTGATTCAAAATGTCACTGCCAAGGTCGCCGAGGCTATCCCCTTGGTGAGAACGATTCAAGCGAGCCACGAGTTCTTAAAGTTGGGCGAGACGCTGCAGAATGTGAGAAAGGGGACCGAGAATGCCTGCCAGCTGCTCGATGGCGCCAACCAGTTCATTCCCTCGATGCAGATCATGGGAAAATCGTTTTGCGACAACATGGCAACCTTCACCTACTTTTCAACCATAGCGACGACAGCCGGAATTGGCATCCACGCTGTCCAGACGTACCAGGGAATCCAGGCGCTTCACCTCATCGCCGCCAAACTCGAGGACATCTCAGCAACGCTCGCCGCCCAGACGGCTCTGACGGCACAAAAGGAATTTCCTGGCTATGTCTACAAAATGATTCGCCAACGGTTGGGAGAGACTGCCGACGACCCGGTTTGCGACCATTGCTTTTTTCTGTACCACCCTGACAACGATTGGTACCCAGAATTTTACCATCTCCTTGAGAAGGAGCCGCTCGGGTCGCGCTTTGGTGGCTACACAAACCAGATCGATACTGTTTTCGCTTTCATGATGGCGGAGAGGCAGCGTCGCCTGAATAAAGAGCAAAAGGCTGCAAAGAGGGGACAACCAAGTCTGCCGATCAAACTACATCTCCTGATTCCAGCATACCAGCCTATTCTTGTTGCCGACCCAGTACAGATCCCAGAGAGTATTGGCGATTTTGTCATAGAAGGCAGAATCAACAGTGACAAGAAGCTCGTCTGGATAAATCTGCCCGAGACGCAGCGAAGATTTGTATTGGATATTGGGCTATGGGTCCCTCCAAATAAGGGATGGTTGGAGTGGGCAATATCCAGAGTCGGCCTCGCGGCACCACCAACATCAAAAAATCGAAGGCTTTTGGGGGCTGAACTGATGGTTGAGGAAGCAACGACAGATCAGGCCCCAAGCGGTGATACAGATGATTCCAGTTTAGTGAAAACGGAAGTGTTTGACGATAAGAAGCGGCGTCGCCATGCCACGCCGTTACACGGGCAGCGTCGAGTTCATCGCCGAGGAGAGTCAAAGAAAAGTAAAAGGTCCATTTCCGACTGGGCTGCTCGCTCGTAGGCTAAGCCAGGTGGCTAAGATATATTTCTTATACTAGGTAGTTTTCGTAAATGAGATTCCCCGTTCCTGTGATCATGCTATTGGGTGCGTCAAGTCCATGGAACGAAGTGGAATAGTTGAGTAATGTTGAAGTAACGAGCAGTTAGCTAGAATTCCCAACAGCATGCAAGATCAACCTCTTAAAGCCCTCGACAGCAAGTTCTAAGTCACCGACTGTGATTGCTTCGTCCGGGGTGTGAGCAACCAGAATACTCCCGGGGCCGTAGAGATAGCTTGTATGGTTGCCTCGGAAAAAAGGAATGTCGGTGCCATAGTTCATTGTGGCTGTCTCAAAACCTATGAAGTATATCAGCCATGAGTCCCTGTAAAAACACCGCACCACGAGCGACTTGATTGCCGTTCACCACAGCACGATTCTCAAGCTAGGCCTTGGGGGAATATGCTTTGGGACAGTGCAGTATTGAAAAGAGATCAAGAACCAACCTTCAACATCACACTCAAGGAAAATGGCCCCATAGCCATGAGGACACTCGAACTCGAAGGCCTCGTCATCCACGCTTGAAAATATGCTCTCAAGTCGCTCTCGAACAATCTGATAGCCAGTCGCCTCTGGCCCAATAGCGACCCGGATAAGAAGTCCTGCAGTGGCAGCAGCGGGAATTACATTGAGGGCTATGCCGCCTTGCAGCTCGCCCACGTTGATGGTTGTGTTTCCATACCTCTCACTGGAGCCGAGGTCTGCATCCAGGGCCTTGACCAGAGCGCGCATAAGCACCTCGTTGGCGCTCTTGCCTGACTCAGGGTAGCCGCTATGGCCAGCTCTACCCGTTGCCGAAACATAGCAGCCAAGGATGCCCTTATGGCCACATGCTAGGTTGCCTTCAGTGGGCTCACCAAAGATGGCGGCTCGTGGTCGGTGCGGCTGCTCTGCCATGATGTTGGAGAAGTGTTGCATGCCAGCACCGCCTGCTTCCTCACCGACGACGAATGCTAGCATAACATCATCGCCAGTAATAAGGCCTTCGGACAGCAGCTCTGTCAGGGCAATAATCTGAGCTGCAACGCTACCCTTTGCATCAACTGTGCCACGGCCGGCAATAACCGTCTCGGCCGTCGGTGGGTCTGGACCCGAGCGGGAGTATCCGAAGTGTGGTGGCACCGTGTCGATGTGGCTTGTCACAACGACCCTGGACCAACCGGCTGGCCGATCTTCTGGCCATGCAATCACATTGAACCGCGGCACTGTGTCGTTGGATGATGGAATATGCTGGCGCTCGGTTACGAGGCCTTGCTCTGCCAGGTACTCCATGAGGAAGTCGCCGACTTCAGCCTCCGAGTTGGTGACGGATGGTATCTCGACAAGGGCCTGGTGTAGGGAGAGAAGCGCCTCTCGATAGGGTGGCGCTTCCTGGGCGTGAGCGACAAAGGCTCTGAAGCCGCAGAACAGCAGCACCGCGTATAGCGCCGACTGCTTCATTGAGAATCGATGTGGTTGGCGGCTATACAGCAGGGGAGAAGGGGGAACCAAAGTACCCGTGAGGCTTATCCGAGGTTGGAGATGGTGTGTAGAGTCTGTAGGTGCCACACGGTTGGGCATCATCAGGGTTCGGGTAGGGAGTATCTAAGTATTAATACCTCCGTCAGTCCGCCCAGGCCCAACATGATTGACCCTGGCTCTTGCCCTTGCAGATTTGACCAGTGAAAAGGCCGACGGTGCGTCTATGCCCAGACTAATCTCCACTTGCCAGCGCTGCTCTCTGTTCTCCAGACAATTCGAGCTCTAGCTGACAAGGCCATCTCGATCCCGACTATGCCAACCGGAAACCTCCCACGACGTCCAGTCACCAAGAAAAACGGTATAAATACTCATGTGAATGATAAGGAACATGTGGGAAACAGAACCGTCACAAATGAGGATGTCGAGCATGGCACCAAGGTTATTGGAATTTGTCACTTGGCCTCGTTGCCCATTCCTCACCTTTCTGATGCTCTTCGGGGTTTTGAAGAGCCTCGCGTAGGTATAGACTCTGCCGACGATCAAGACATTACGTCCAAACAAGTGCAAGCATTCCTAGACGGCATCGGCCCCTCGCTCTAACAAAAGGTGGAAGAATCCACCGCCTCTGTCATGGCAGACGTGTATGAGTAACACATTTATCTCGAGAGACGCGAGCCACTACAAGACTATAGCGAATTTACCATAGTGCATCCCGTCGATGCACCAACACATTCGCAGACACTCAGGGCTGCCATTTTGACAGTTTCCGCCGCTGAGTTCGCTCGTCGACTTACGGCAGGGCAGATCCCTAGAGACACCCTGAACCGAATTCGTTGTCGGGAGACTCCCAGGAGGGGCTTTTCTGTGCTACTCGTCTTCCCCGCGCAGAGACGGACCGTATGAGCCAGTACGAGCAAAGTCCGACTGTGCTTGTCCTCCGGCGCGGGCACGTCTTTCAGCTGCATCTCCCAGACTTGGATGTGCCGCTGGTAGTGCCCGCAGTACAAGCGGCATTTGACCAGATGATACATCTATCAGAAGAGCCAGTACCACGTGTGTGCACCCTGGCTGCTGCAAATCGCCAACTATGGTATGTGGGATTTCCCGTTCGTGTGCCCCAATGGGATACAGACCAGTGACTTCGAGGAGGCCCCCTCTGACGATAAAGACGATATCAGATCAATAGACAACAATTGGTTAGAAAATACACTCGATTGAGGCCAACTATGGTATATTGTGAGTATCCTCGTCATTCTTTGATGTAGCCAATGCAGCTTTGGGGCAAGTCGAAAACTTCAGTCGAACGGCAGGTTCGCAGAGAGCTCGAGGCCAGTCCTCAGAATAGCGCAACACTGGACGCCATCGACCGTGCCATGTTCGTGGTCGGTCTTGATGACGAATCGCCATTGAGCCTGGGGGAGCGCCATAGCCAGTTCCTGCTAGGTGGGAATGGTCGGCGATTTGCGAACCGGTGGCTGGATAAGCCTGTCCAGTTTGCGGTGACAGCAAATTGTCTTTCAGCAGGTATCAATAAGCACACAAAGCTCGACGCCCTCGATGTTCGTATGCTGCACCAACACATTGTTCGCACACTATTAAACAGCGACGAGACAGATGCCACTGGCCCAGTTGCTCTCGCACCACACATAGTTCACCAACTGGTCTTTAGTTTGCCGACCCCTATTCTCCAAAGCATCTAGAATGTTCAGCTGCAGTGTAGTTCTTTTAAAGATACTGGTCATTGATGCTTTGTAGCAGAAGCATTAGCAATCGACCATCTCCGCGTATACCGGGTATCCCCGCACACTACGGCTAGTATCATCGCCCTGTTGGCCGTATATATGGTAGACAAGGAGATCAGGCCAGAGTGGAAGAATGTTTCTCTTGTCAACTATGAAAGCGGGCGTCTCGAATGGATGCAAACGGTGTCCCTTCCAGTGCGGACCTTTGTAGAAGAGGCGGCACGTCAAACAGCAGCAGAAGCTAACCAAGTTACCGAGGAAGCACTGCGCCTTTATCGTGAACACTTCTTCGCCACGTTGAGAGGATATTATCAGACCCTTACCGCTGCTGCACGAAGCCGGGGCTTTGTAAGGCATATGTCAGTGCTCTTCGCGTCTTTGACACCCGAGACTAATAGCGAGGCCTCAGGTCTCTTCCACACTCATGCGTGGAATGCTACCCGTCGGGATGGGGTCGAGCAGAACTTCAAGATTGGATTCATGAGGACGGACTTGGGAAGCCAGACATTTGGAGCGAATGTGGACTTCTAATACATGGCAACGACGGCGTATACAAACACTGTGGTATCCCAGATTACACAGAGGCTGTATGCCAAAATCTGGAGATTGCTAGTGGGTTAGAAGCACATGTTCTCTCATGATTTCTATCATTGGAAGAATGTAAAGGTAGAGAAAGAAAATAGACGTGCATTACTACATCCATGTGCCCATGAATTTCATTATTCCTAGGGGCCGGAGCCAACATCAACAATCCATACACAATAAGTAGCGAAAAGTGTTCGTTGAAAGATAATATTAAGAACAGAAACTTCCAGTGCCATAAAAGAAGGGGTATCCAGTCCGAAGTGGAAGAAGTCGTGATACTAAAGGCAAAGAGAATAGGATTGGCAACTAGCACCAGGAGCCAAAGCAGTCATGAATAGTAGGGGAATTAAGAAGAGCTATTTGCTTTAAATGCAATCCAGTTATGTAGCTCTCGTCAGTAGTTAGCCAGGAATATAACAATACTGCGATGGACGGTTCATAACGAAGAATAATTGTATGATACGACTTGGGTAGAAAAGGTAGAATTAAATGCCTCCAACATACGCATACGAAGACTGGCCAATTTTCACACAATGCTTCAAGGCCATCAGCGTCTTCTCCGATAGGTAATCTACTGTTATTAATGATGTGTAGTCTGGCTGTGGAGATCTGGCTGACTGTGCTGAAGCAGATGGAATCCCGCGGTGCTTGGCTCTCCATGAATTAAACCCCGCACGACATGACATCACATGCCTCTATCCTCCATCACCAAGGCCACGAAAAACAAACTTGTCAAACATACACCTGCACGATGAGCGACACTCAGTATGTGGCAAAATGGGGCATCATGGCTACGGGTGGAATCGCCGAGAGTGAGCTTCCTCCGTATACTAGTCATGGCGAAGACAACTGACCCCGTGTGCCCAGCCTTTGCCAAAGACCTTTTGACCAACCCGGCCATACGAGGCGTCACAGATGTCCGACATGAGATCGTTGCTGTAGGCGCATCGCGATCCAGTGACAAGGCTACCGACTTTATCAAGCGCATCAAAGGACCAGCTTCAGCAAAATGCTATGGTTCCTACGCCGAGCTAGTCAACGACCCCAACGTCGACATCGTCTATGTGGCCACCCCGCATAGCCACCATTTCCAGAATACAATGCTGGCTCTTGAGGCTGGCAAGCATGTCCTCTGTGAGAAGTCGTTTACTGTCACAGCTTCTCAAACAAAGAAGCTCGTCGAGACAGCACGCTTAAAGGGTCTGTTTCTCATGGAAGCCGTCTGGACTCGGTTTTTCCCCTCCAGCATTGAGATACGGGACCTGATCTCCTCCGGTGCTATCGGAAACATCCATAGGGTAACTGGTGAGTGGGCAATATATTTGTGGAATGGGAAATATGTCTAATCTGTGGTAGGTGATTTCAGCTTCAACATCAACGACGAGACTGGAAACCTAGCACTGGATGACTCCCACAGACTAGCGAGCAGTGAGCTAGCTGGGGGTGCATTGCTGGATCTTGGTATCTATCCAATCACTTGGGTTTTCCAGACTCTGTACCATCTCTGGTCTGATGGAGACAAGGAGAAGCCCCGTGTCATTGCTGCCATTAACCAACACCACACGGGGGTTGATGAGATGACAAGCATCATTCTTCAGTTTCCTCTGCACAAAGCCATGGGTATAGCCCTGACCACCTTTCGTGTAGCGACCGACCCTGATGGCAAGGGCACAAGTGGCCCAGTAGTTCGTATCCAGGGTTCTCTGGGGGAGATTCAGGTCTTCGGCTGTGCACCCAAGCCATCCAAGTACAATTTGCTCAAGAAAGGCAATGAGCCCAAGGAGTTCGAGTGCGTCTACCCCAAAGACGCAGAGCGTGACAATTGGGGACATGGAATGTACTGGGAGGCTGATGAGTGCGTGCGCTGTCTAAGGGATGGGAAGCTCGAGAGCCAGACCATGTCTCTTGAGGAGAGCATTGTCATTATGGAGACCATGGAGGAAGTGCTGAAACAGGGAGGAGTTGAGTACCCCGAAGCTATCAAGACTGATGTGTATGATCCTAAGAGTTCATTGAATGCGGGAGGACGATAGATACTTGAGATGGTGAGATTGCAGGGATTCTAATAGGATATAGAAATAGCAATGGACACCCGATTCAGCAGCAGCCATGCCAGCCATAACTGTTATCTATCATTCTCATTACCATCTTCTGTTTGAACCAGTATTCATGGTAACATCTAAAGGGTTATTAGGCAAAATAACCTTCTCGATGGGCCTTATCCGGACAGAATCAAATCCCCTGCCACGTGGATTGGTCAGTATGAAATACCTCAATATGGAATTGGCCGTCCCTAACTCCGAGTTCTACTTTGGATGAGCTGGCAGTGGGGGTAGCACCACATGATAAGCCACAGCTAAGCTAACTATCCCTCTGAATGTTGTAAGGCGCCCTCGATGTGTTCAACCCATGTACCCCTTAACTTAGGCCAGTACAAGAAGTAACGTACATCTCTCATATATGCAAATTACTGTATAATGTAGCTGTACCCGAAAGAAATGCTAGGACTTCTATTCTAGCCTATTTTCTTAGGAAACTGAAGTCACGATTTTTTTTCACGCACTTTAATTGGCTAAAAACCCTGTCTGCGACACAGAGGGCACCTTATGACACTCGAAGGGATAAGCAGCGGTTTATTGGGCAGAAAAGAGTGAGCTACACCTCCATGCATTCCTGCTAGGCCAAGAGTTAAATCATATCACAGCACAAATTGAATGAACTAAGAGATGAGGCATACCTGACAATCGAAGTCAGCATTCAGTTGGCATGCAAAGCATTGATGATAAGAGTACATGGCACAAAAGCCGTGTCATATCAGCAGATTTTGCCTTTATACTGCATTCCAGCTTTACATTACCTACCAGCCGCATTAGCAGGGAAGTGATATGGCATTGTCACAAGCTAAATTCATATGCTGGTCCCCACAGGGACACGGGAGCTTACGGTAGCTTGAACTGAGATCGAAGTCATCTGTCGTTTAACATATAAATTCCACAGTCCCCAATACCGCTGTCAATACCAACCATCGTCCAACTTCAGTCATCCATACAATCTATTCGAATCAGGTGCTGGATTACTCCTGCCAAGATGTCTCCTAAAGCTACCTCGCCGACCAGCTCGGCGTATAGCAGCTCTTCCCCGACGACGTCTGTCGATGCGAGATCCCCTTCAAGCAATAATACATCGGCCCTTTGGCGATACTTTGGAGGGCAGGCTGGTGCTAGTGACGACTTTGAAATAGTGGATATGTCACAAGCATCACAAGAAAGCCTCATCACTCCCGAGGGTCGCAAAACCCCTCCTAAGCGCCTCATTATTTGCTGCGATGGCACTTGGCAGTCCAGTGTGACAGACCAAAAGAACGTCCCATCAAACGTCACACGACTCGCTCGCTCTTTTTCACGAACCGGCATCATAAACAAGGACAAAGACATCGACCGGAGCAATGGAGATGCCTACTGTCAGCAGGTTGTCTATTACAGCGCCGGCATCGGTGCGAAGAGCGGGACATATCTCACGAGCAAGATGATGCAAGGGGCCGTGGGCGAGGGCCTCCACACCGACGTTATTGAAGCATACACTTTCATTGTGCTCAACTACGCCCCTCATGATGAAATTTGCTGTTTTGGCTTTTCCAGAGGAGCCTTCACAGCCCGCGCAGTAGCAGGACTCATTACCGATATTGGAATCATTCAGCCTCAGGAGTTGGCTGACTTCCCCATCCTGTACGATATCTACCGAAAGTCCGACCACAACAACAGCTTTGACTTCCGACAGTCCCCGGAGTACCAGGAATGGATCACGGGCGTCAAGGGCTTTGATCCGGCCAGACAGCGAGGCGGCTTTCTCTCAAGCGATACCCGTGCCACCAGGATAAGCCACTCGCTGCCTCCAGAATTTACCAGAGTCGTCAAGGTCGTCGGCGTCTTTGATACCGTTGGTTCATTGGGAATCCCGATGTCTCATCTACAGCAAGGGGTGAATTGGCTTGCCAGAAACACGCCCCTCTCCTATCTTGGGGTGGAAAGCGTCGGATTCCACAATACCGACCTCAGCAGATGTAAGTCGATGCAATCCCGACTAACTGTAATGAAAAGAATAACAAAGGGGTTATATAGATATCAAACATGCCTATCATGCACTCGCGCTCGACGAGAATGATGTGCATTTCTCCCCAACCCTTTGGTGTATGCCCAAGGCCGATGAACAGGCTCCCGCTAGCCCTACCAGGACCCTACACCAGCTTGCAGACAACCTGAGGGATTTACTAAAAGCACCATCGCTGGACCAGAAGAAAATAACAAAGGCATGGAAAGACCTAATTAGTGCAGAGATGTATGAGCAGCTGAGAAGCCAAGACCCCAACACATTCCAAGAACCAGAGCTGAAACAGGTCTGGTTCCCTGGGGCTCACATGAACATTGGCGGAGGCAACTCGCTGATTCTCCAAGGACTGAAATTTGACTGTGAACGTAAGTCGATCTGGTGGTCTCTGAATGGCGCTAACAGCAACAGAAATTGCACTCATCACCTTGGCATGGATGTGCGACCAGATAAAGCCGCATATCCAGCTTGACAATACAGTGGAAGACAAGGGCGGATCCTGCACACTTATCAATCGAGAGATCGCAGCGCGCAATGAATTGCTGGAGTATTCGAGGCAACATGCCGGCATCAACGTGCTGGGTTTTGAGCTTCCTAACCTTTCCAAGATCCCTGTCGACATGACCATGAAGCTTGTTACGACTATTGCTAATGCCCAGTGCGTGGATGATTGGGCTTTAGGGCCAATTGTCTCGGCTCCCGAATTCATGAAGAATCTGATTCCGTTTGAAGTCAAGACAAGAACTCCCATGGAATTCAAGGCGGATGATGCCGGCAATAAGATTGGCACCACGAACGAAAGTGTCCACCCCTCTGTTGAGTTTCGAAAGGAGCACTCGAGATACCATCCTCCTGCTCTTAGCGGATGGAATAGGAGGCGGGCTGGATTGAACGGTTGGGAGTGGGAAAAAGAGATTGAGCCAAGCATATGGAATCGATGGACAGGAAAGGATCTCTATATGCCAGAGGAAACAATCCCTCGAGATTCCTTCTCAAGGATGCTGGCTGACTTTTACCCTAATGCCAAAGTATTTATTAATAGGGATTTGTAAGGTAATTCCATGCCCGATAGCATGGATTAGAAAGTTCAACAAAGCGGGCACAAACAGTAGTGTGGAATAAGTAGATCACAGCAGGACAAACTGGATGGAACGTATCTAGCTCGGATAACCAAGTTGACACCACCAAGACGAGTTACGGAGGCTCGGAGCGAGTGATTGCCCTAAATTTAGGACTCCCATGTTGATATAAACAGAATTTCAAGTACCATGGACTCCGTAACTGGAAGCAAGTAATGTGGAAGCCGGCTGGGAGTAGGCAGGATCATTCCAGTTGGTAAGAAATATCAGAGGTTGCCATATAGTGAGGGTACATGTTCCTGCATGGGTTTTACAATCGTACATCTTGCTTTGGCTGTGACCACCATGTCAGGCTTTAGTCCAGGGGACTTCATTCACTTGCCTAATGAGGCAAAGGGATATAGTAATACCTACAAGGTAATGGAAAGCAGATGCTAAAGCAAGGTTTTATCTAATCCTTTAATCTATTTGTAAGAAAGTAACAAAGGTAAAAGCAAGTTCTTCTAGATATAGCTACAAGGCAGTGGCCATCTCAAACTTGATAGTCTCTATTCCATTGGGGCATATGGTCGGGAGATCCGGCATAGCACCTTATAGATATATTAGTTGGTACCATATTTCGTACCTCAGTGAAGTTGCATCCCACTAGTATCTGTTATCCTAATAACCCTCTTCAACTTGCACCACGTCCCATCAAGACTGAAAAAGGGAACACCTCTTCAACGCCAGGACGCTTGAATATGACCATAGGTTATGCGGCTACAATCCCGTTCCGAGCTTTTGAGAACTAGTTCCTCGACCTCCGCACCAGAGTAGAGTATCTGTAAGCTGGCTAGAATGACAAGATCCTGAAACAGCCGGATGCTCAGGGCAAGAAGGGCTTCATTGGTAAAGCTTGCAAAGGCGCTCATTTCGCCATTGCTGACTTCGATAGAGCTTTGAGTGCGACAATATCGCCAACTGCTGACCAGTACTTGGCAGGAGAGTGAATTGAGCATAGCATTAATAACTTTCCCCATCTTCTGCCACATGGCCTGATGCGAGAACACACGTCGACCAGAAGGAATATTTTACACTCGCCGCCGAGCCTCTCCGTTTCAAGCTTCTCGTGATTTATATTTCTGTGTCAGCTTCCTAAGCTGTGGGTGGTGGAATGAATGACCATGTAAGCCAGTATCCTCCATTGTTCAAATATCGACAATGTGATGGAGTCCATAAGGACTAAAAATATAGCGTATTACCTTTTTGAAGTCAATTACAGATGTTCTTACACAAGGCGATCTTCCTTTGCAACAATACAAGAGTAATGCACCCTCTTAACACGCCGATGCGGTCATCAGGGTAAAGATTCAAGATCGGATCCAGTGTCGGTCATACTACAGAAGATTCCTGGCCAATTTAGTGTATGGAATGGATAAACTCGCTGCTTGACCATTGACCTGCAAGGAGCAGACGCAATTTAATCTACCGTGTCCGTAAAGGTTTTACAGGTTCTAATTTTAGTATAACGAGATGCGGTGCTTAGAGCAGCCTCTAAGTCCGTTAACACCGGGCAGAGGAACACCGGGTGAATCAGGTATGGTATATTCTGCCTATTTACTTGGCTCCCATTTAATGGCTTTGCTAATACCACATTCCGCCACTGCCCGATGCTCACTTGCCTCTCATCTGAATAGCATTCTTACACCTTTACCAGATATGCATCGCCACACGGAATAATACGAAATGTCTTCAGATACCAAGCAGCACCCCATTTCTTCCCAAGGAGTAGAGGAGACTTCGAATGAATTCAGACCGCCGCAAAATCTGGACCCTCAGCGATTGGATGGAATGGAAATGAGTGTGCTGCGCAGCGGGGACCAAGACACCATTGCCTGGCCAGTGGATGATAACCCAGATCACCCGTATAACTGGCCAAAATTGCGCATTTACACCAACGCTGGAATACTCACCTTTCTAGCATTTTTAAATCCCTTGTCTTCGTGTCAGTATATCAAGCACTCTTTTGAGGCCAAATGAAATCTGATACGTTTGCAGCTATTATTGCGCCTGGTGTGCCTCAAATAATGGAGGAGTTTGATCGGGATAGCCCCGAGCTTGCAGCCTTCATCGTGTCCATATTTGTACTTGGGGTAAGAGCTCCCTAAAGAATTCTCCCTCGCTTGTGCTAACACATGTGCCCAGTCCGCCTTTGGACCACTCGTCTTCGCCCCGATGTCTGAAATCTACGGCAGACTCATCGTCTACCACATCGCAAACGTCGGGTTTGTTGCTTTTATGGTCGCGTGTGCTTTGGCACCCTCGCTAGAATCTCTGATCGGTTTCCGATTCCTCGCTGGATTTTTTGGCTCCTGTCCCATCACCAACGGCGGAGCTTCCATTGCCGACCTAGTTCCCCCGGAGAGACGAGGGGCTTTCATGGCAGGCTTTGCTGTCGGGCCTCTTTTAGGTCCTGTTGTTGGACCAATAATTGCTGGCTTTCTCACCTCGGCCATGGGGTGGCGCTGGAACTTTTGGCTTATGGTTATTGTCGCCGGAGTAGTCACCGTGGGACTCTTCATATTTGGCACCGAGACGTACGCGCCTATCCTGCTGCAGCGCAAGGTCGACCGTTTGAAAGAAGCTACTGGAAACGAGAATCTTCGGCACGAGCTCGACGACGGGCTGACTCCATGGGGCAAGATAAAACGTGGAATTGTCCGGCCGGCCAAGCTTCTCTTCCTGACCCCAATCGGCCTCGTATTCGCCCTCCACCTGGCGGTTGTGTACGGATACATATATCTCATGTTTTCTTCGGTAACCCAAGTGTTTAGCCAACAATATGGGATCAGAGGTAGTCTTTCTGGGCTTGTCTTTCTTGGCATGGGCATAGGCTCACTCATTGGAGTTCTCGCCACTTCAATTGTCACCGACCGGGCGATCAAAACAACTACTGCGGGTGGAAAGACGCTTGTCCCGGAGGTGCGCCTTCAATTAACGCCGATAGGAGGACTCTTCCTCCCAGCAGGGCTGTTCATGTACGGTTGGTCAGCCGAATATCACGTCCATTGGATTGTGCCGATCCTTGGCATGACACTAATGGGAGTCGGCAACGTCATCATGTTCATGTCGATCTGTCTATATCTCATCGATTGCTTTGGCATTTACTCTGCCAGTGCATTGGCAGCGAATACAGTCGTGCGGTCAATCGGCGGTGGTCTCTTGCCGTTGGCTGGGCTAAGACTGTTTGCTAGTCTTGGAGTCGGCTGGGGTAACAGCCTATTGGGGTTTATTGCCACTGCAATGATCCCGATACCGTTACTGTTCTTGAAGTATGGAGCACTACTGAGAGGGAAGTTTGATATGAAGAGTCTATAAAATTCACATACCACGTAGGTAATAGTTGAAAGCATTTTTCGTCTGCGTTTACTCTTGGATAGGATGCTGTGTCTAACTAGAACATACTTCCTACACATCTTCTCTCTTGTGTGTCAAAACGGATGGGAATAGCCATGTAAAGGAAACGTCTATCTCCAGGATAAAAGGATGAATAATAATCTGGTTAATACTGTGGCTCCGCTATCTCAACCTCAAAATTCTCTTTCTCACTAAGTGAAAAGCTGTTTGTTGTATATATCAATGGGTTTATTCAAATTTGTTGACAGGGTATATTTGTATTATTCCAATCTGCCCTCAATTCATTCAGGTTTCGATTTCACCCAAACAAGGCCCTAGTCATTTAACCCTCTACTGATACACGCGATATGAGTCTGTCTTGCCATCGTTATACAAACACCGACCTAAAGACCTTTTCTCCTGCTTGATCATGTATAGCGTGTATCCACATGTAGCCGCTAAGGATGTGTTTCATCTTCTCCCATGAGGCAGGCAGGTTGGAAGTGCCCTTTGGTGGCAGCCATGAAACAATTAGCTGAACTTCGTCTGTCCCCAGTACAGAGATCGCGCCAACCATGAACAGCCACAGGAGAAGATAAGAGGGGAAATCTGACTGATTCAAGTTGACGAGAGTACTCATATACCGACCTTGAAGGTACTTGTATGGCCGACCAAGGCCCTTCCACTGAAGAAAAACAGTGCTCGAGAAGGCAAGAAGCCCAAGCCGTATAGCTTCGGAGGTTGAGCCGACCACGTACTCAGATGCCATAAGTCGGTACATGACCGAGCACATGCTTTCCATGTATAACTCTGTGGAAATCTGCTCCTTGGATATGTCGGCTCGATTAATCAGAAAACAAAATCTTGCCATAACTTGCCAGATGTCAATCAACACATCATCGATGTGCTGGAGAAGCATAACAGAGAGATATGCGTCCATTGATAATTCATTTTCCAGAACCAGGGGCTCCGTTACTCCACGGCTGACTCTAGAAGCCTCTCCAATAAAGACGGGGGTTGAGCCAGCATCTAGGGCAATACCCAAATCGCATCTAGGCCGGGTTCAACTGTCAGCCTTGCAGTGTGCCTCGGAAATGTTGAACAAACCTGAGTAGTTCTACGGCAAGTTTGGTATTGTCGGAAAATGATGTAATGCCTCCCCTTAGTTGGACAATTTTTTGAAGGCCCAGCAAGTGATGATTTGCAGATGCAGGATCACCGATGAAATGAGCATGCGCAGCCAGTGTCATGACGACCGTGGCTGTAGATGGCGATAGCCTCGCTTGCTCATTATCACTCGATAGCCTGTTGCGAAGCAATCTCAAAGTCTTTTGTAGATGTATCGATGTTCTTGGGTTCGGGAAATTTGTGCCTCCACGGATGGACTCAAAGTATTGGTGTGTTGAGAAGATGATGGCGTGGAGGTAGAGCGAATCGAAGGCCAGGGGCTCGACCCAATTTTCCTCTCTTCTTTTGAACAAAATGTAACGAGATAAGGGGAACAAGGTCCGCTTTGCAATAGAGGAAACTGAATGGAAACAAGTCATGGTAAGCTACTGCCGCAGCATACTGGGCTGGTACACTCACATCGGATTACTGTCGCTACCATGCCAGGGTCTACATCGTCGGCAAATTGGATGGTCGATAAGTCGGACCCGACTTTGGCTGGGATGGCTAACCTGGCTCCAGTTCTTGACCCTTGGGACTTGACTGTGCCGGATACCGAGTAGAGGGGAGAAGCATGCCCGACTCTCTTCTCAGGTGACGTTGGCGGTGGAGCCTTTCTGCGGTTCTTCCCTAGCATAACATGGCTCCTGATGAATTTCCGCGTCTCGTCGTCGGGCCTCGATTTATCCGTAAAAACTAAGAATGGCAGCATCGAGTCCAAGTGGCAGGAGCATGTAGCAGTTGCTTTGGCTTGTTCTTACGGGGTTTGCGAGGCAAGGACACGAAAGCTTACGTCTCATGAGGGGTTGGTTGGTGGTGTGGTGCCGGATGCGGTACAGTGGCGTGTTGTGCGAGGATGGGTGCCCAAATGCAATACCATGGTAGACAGGCAGTACCAAAGCCCAAGGTACTCATCGCGGGAACTCGAGCTGGAAGGGACTCCGGGTAAAGGTACTTGTTGCTAAACGAGATATCACCGGCATAAACGAAGACTCCGGCTTATCAGACATTGTATGCCATTTTAGGTTTAGTGCCAATGATGCGTCCGTGTGTCACAAACACGGCATTGCGCCACGCCTAATATGACGTTCGAGACCATTTTCAGCCGTAGGATTGTATGCCGCTTTAGGTTACGATCAACCTACTCTGTCCCACCGGAGATACCAGGTTGGATTGGTGCTTAATACCGGGAAACAATGGCTTATGTGAACTGTATGCCATTTTGGATAAACGATGAAGGATGCATCAAGGGTGTAGACTGACCGTGTTGATTTTATATATGATGCTTGGCGTGGTCAATTGATGGCCTTAACCGATTGTGGCACATCTTGTCTGCTCATTTGCTATCATCATGGTTGGCTCCAAGGATTTGGAGCCTTCGACCGCTCCCTTCTTCCCCAAGGTATTCTTCCACAATCAGTTTCGAGCCAAGGCGCAGCATCTCAGCCAGAGCACGAACCTCAATGGCAAAGTCGCAATCATTACTGGAGGCAACACTGGCCTTGGGCTGGAAGCCTCGAAGCAGTTGCTCTCCTTCAAGCTGTCGCATTTGATTTTGGCTGTCCGATCCTCGTCCAAAGGAAAAGCGGCTGCTTCTGAGCTCAGCGCTTTGTACCCAAAGGCGAAGATCGAAGTCTGGTCCCTGGATATGAGCTCATATGACTCGATCCAGGAGTTTGCCAAGCAAGTCAATACTCAGCTATCTCGTCTCGACATTGTCATTCTCAACGCCGGTGTGCGCAAGTTGCAGTTTGGGACAGTCGGTAGCACTGGGCACGAGGAAGCCATTCAGATCAACTACCTGTCCACTGTTCTGCTCGCTACTCTGCTGCTTCCTTCGCTCAAGTCCAAGTCACCTTCTGGGAGCCCAGGCCGGCTGACCATCTCGGGCGCCGCGCTTGCTCTGGCAGCCAAGTTCCCCAACAAGAACAAGGTGCCGCTCTTGGCATCCTTTGATGACCCAGCAACCTTTGACCCAATCGACCGATACAATACGTCAAAGCTGCTGATGCACATGTTTCTTTGGAAGCTGGTTGACTACGTCTCGGCAGACGACGTCATTGTCAACGTCGCTGACCCTGGCTTTGTCAAGGGTACTGACCTGACCCGAGATGCTAAAGGGGGAGCGAAAATTGGTGCAGCAGTCTTTGGGGCTATAGCTGGCCGAACCATACCAGATGGCGCGTCGACATACCTAGATGCTGCTGTCAAGAAGGGCAGAGAATCACATGGATGCTTCATTATGAGCTGGGAGATCCACCCGTAAGTCAATTAGTGATCAACTTGAAATCTTACTAAACATAGTTTAGGTTTGCCCCAAGCCTGTACGACGCTGAAGGCAAAGCTGTTACCGAAAGACTTTGGGACGAGACCATGGCAGAGTTGCAATTTGCCAACCCACTCAAGGTTCTAGAGGGTCTTCGTGAGGGATAACTATAGACATGTCACTGTATTTCGTATCTTAAAGTATTGCATAAGTTGTCATTGAATCAATAAGTGTCCGCGCGCCGACGTGCCTAGGATAAGATTAAGCTTAACTGTAATACGGAAGCTAAATGCCACCCCAACACTTGTAACGGCTTAGTTTCGTGGCCATGGTGTGACCAGAAATGTTGTTCGCCGTAGGCCTGCGCGCCAAGATGAACAGTCCACTGCGCCGACACTGCCCCATGGGGTTGACAAAAGTCAGACCACGTCTTTATCCTATATGCGGTAGGTGCATAATGTAACACACCATGTCAGACCGGCGACATATAAATATCTGACAAGCATTATCGTAAGCGGGGTGTTTGCAAGAGAAACCCACGGATGTCAGACAATTATGGTTATGGGTTCCCCAGAACCGTAGCCGTAAGCGAGAGGTCCATAGTATGACATGGTATGCAAGTTTCCATTGCTGTAAGCGACGTGTTCAATCCGGCCCACCATGTCAGATTATCATCATGTCACTTCCGAAAGTGCCTTGAAGCAAACGAGATATTTTGCCAAGCTGCGTCATAATAAGCGAGATTCCTACAGAGGTCACCTAACCAGCAAATGCCGGCATCCGAGGTCTAGACCGAGCGTTAGGCACCGAGAGATGGTAAGCTCCGCCTTTGCGGCGTAGTCTGTTTGCAGATAGGATCTGAGGATCAGAAAGTGTCCGATGGTCCAATTACACGCAGCTGTTGTTCTGGGGAAGGATGACGGAGTGTAACACACACGGTCTTCCTAGTTAATTATATACCCAAGTGTATCCACTGTCGCACTATGTCTACAGATCACTAGGATTAACCTCAAGACGCGTTGTATATTCCTCCAACGGCCATCATGGCTCGCATGAGAAGAAACTGGACTGCGGAAGAAGATGCTCGTCTTTCTGCAGCTGTAAAAGATGGTAATATCCACGTTGTACCAGCCCAAAAGGGCGAAATTCGACTCCGAGCTCACAGATCAACAGCTCTTGCGCAATCACGCCCTCTACTCTGGCGGGAGCTTGCAATGCTTGTACCTGGGCGCTCCAACAAGGACTGCAGGAGAAGGTGGTGGAATACCCTGGCTGAACACACAATGAAGGGGCCGTGGTCCAGAGAAGAGGATGAGCGTCTCATGAAAGCAGTGCAGAAGTACGGTCCAAGCTGGGCACAAGTTGCTAGCGATGTTAGATCAAGAAACGCCGACCAATGCTCCAGCCACTGGAGCCAAGTGTTAGATCCAAACATCAATTACTGTGACTGGACTCCCGAAGAGGTATTTGCAGGCTCGTTGCCTTCCTACTTACCTATGACTGATAACTTTCTAGGATGAAAGTTTACTTCACGCGGTCCTTACCCACGGCACAAATTGGAAGACCATCGCAGGTCACCATGTACCGAAGAGAAATACGCTGGCATTAAAAAATCGTTACTCGACACTCCGCTCGAGACATAAGAACGCGAAGACAATAACCACTACAAACTCGGAGCAAGCAAATAATCCCGACACCAATATGTCCACTGACAAATACTCGTCTCTCCCTTGGAAGCAAACCTACGAAGAGCTTCCCGACTGGGATGATGGGGATGATGATAGCATCTCGGACGATGGGAACGACGACCGAGGAAATGCAGAGGATATGTGCATGGCCAACGAGCGAAGAGATCAGTTCGAGACCGGCAACTCACTGGCGCCCCTCTCTGATGTAACACATGACACGCTTCAGGGTGCTGATGGTATGCAAATACCATGGGACTCACCAGGCGATGGGAGTGGTACGTGCCTCCCTGCCAACCGTGTCCAAGCATTGCCTGCGCTAACCAAGCATCTAGCGGAAGAAATGTATCCAGCTGCAGGCAACGATATCCATATTACCAGCTTCCTTGGGCAAATCCCTACTTCGATCGACATCGGCCTCCAAAGAAGGGGCAAGGACATTATTTTGACCAAAGATTCCCTTGAAACAATCTTCAGTAAGTGTCACAGCCCAAAGCAATCACGAAGCTCGCCCGCGCTGATACATAGTCAGATGGAAGCTCTGCAGGAGTTGACCCGGCACTCTTCTCTCCTTTTGACTCCATGGCCCAACCATTAGGGGGCTGCTCGGACGTTGGGGAAGTGATGTCGTCAGATACTACATCAACCCCGTTGTCCCTGGACACAAGTTCCAACCTCGATAAAAGCATGAACCCCCCAGTCATTCCTTTGTCATTGGGAGAGCGGTCAGGTACCTGCAGAGTATCTCTCAGTATGACTTGCACCCGCTCTCAACTGGACCAAGTTATGGTAAATCTGGCTACGTTGGGAAACGACATGACAATCAAGATAGACTCACAATGATATTGTGAACTCTTGCAAGGGTTCTATGAGATAGATGGAAGGAAGTGTCCGTTAAAGCAACCATATAAGTGATACAAAGGACACGCGGTCTATGTGCATGGAACATTAGAGCATTTCCGAGGCCGTTACTGAAATGATAGAAATATGTAGCGTCTAGCAGCCCATTCGCCAGTACAAGCACGTTCAAGTCCTTAAATGAGAATGGAAGATCATTAAAAGTATCATCATGCCATCCGTACTCTAAGAGCACTCGGTAGAGGCCGGTCTATTTCATTTCTACCTAGCCGCAGTCTAATGTGGCGTACAGTACTATGATTACTCGGTAGGTAACGCCCGGGGTTTAATTGTACTATAAAGTCCCCTCTGGAAGAAAAACCAGGAATTTTCAACCCTCCATAGCTCCGGGCGCACAATATTAATCTGTAAAGGCGTTAAGTAAAGGTACTCGAAGCGGGCCCTAGTTGTGACTTACATCATAGTTTATGACCATAAACGATAGGATCTTCTTGACCTCCATGATACCAATGTGTCTCCCGATACAGACGCGCCTCCCGGCACCGAACTGTCGACGCACGCTGGGTTAGAATTTGGGGGGACTGTCGCTTCTTGGGCATGTACATACCGTCAACATACTCTGCTCGAGTTTGACCTTGTGGGCTTCGCCCTTCTCATACCAGCGTTCAGGCCTCCAAAACTCGGCATCCATGCCAAACGTACCCTTGTGTCTGTTTACGACGTAGGGATTGCCGCCGATATCGGTCCCTTCTGGAATGTGATACCCGAGCACCTCAATCCCACCCTTTGGCACCACTCTCTCAAATGGCAGGGCGAACGGCGGGTGCATGCGGATAGCCTCTTGGACGCAGGCATCCAAGTAAGGAAGGTTCCGTATCTCACTGAATTTGGGGTAGGGCCTGGTGACATTCGCTGCCTGCAGCTCGTCGTAAAGCTTCTGGAACGTGTGCTTGTAGAGCAACATGTTGAACATGGCGGTACGCATGATGGTACCGACTGAGTCGGAGCCAGCAATAATGTTTGAGAACACCCATGTTGTAGGGCCCCTATTATATCAGTAATCTGCCATGGAAGTGTAGTCTGAGGGAGGGTGCATACCATGGGGGTACATCAGGACTCTTCCGCTGAACCTCTAGATACTTGTCGAGGAAGTCCTGGGTGTGGCCAGCGTCACCCTTTTCCTCTCCAGCTCCGGATTCTCCTTTTATCTGTCTCTCTTTGATAGCTTTAGCAATAAAGTTCAGGATGCCCATCGATGGTTGGGAGAAGAAGGTTCGTTGGAAGAAATCCCCGATACGGTTTTTGCGCAGGAGCCAGTCAAGCCAGGGGATCTGTGTCATCTATAGCCAGAATCAGTCGTTGTTCAAAGAAGCACTAAGTAAACTTACCGGGGCTGATCGCCGCATAAAATCGACAATAGTCGCAAGCATGTTGCCTTCATCTTTGCCATGCTCCAAAAACCCGTATCGTTTGGAGAAGGTCAGGGTGCCCATGACATCAAACGCAAAGAACTGGAGCCATTGCCCAAGCTCAAAGACCTCGGAATTCCCAATGAACTTTGCGTCAAGCTGTTTCTGCAAGACTCCGAGGACCTCATCGACTCTCCCCTCGTACACTGTTACAGTATTCGGTGCGAAGAGCGGAGATATAGGAGTCTTGAGTCGCTTGTGCATCTTGTCATCGGTCGTGTTGAAAATCGCCGGCAAGGCGCCACCTGTTGGGCTGTAGGCTTGCAGAGTATTGTAGAACTTGGCCTGGTCCTCGAGGTTAGCTGTATAGTGTCGACCGGGATTCTCAGCCGCATACCTTGGGAAATCCCGTTCTCGCTGTGTAAATGGTGGGGATGATCGACGGGTTGTTGAATGACACCGTGTTTGGGCCAATTCTAACCACCTCTCCGTATTTTTCATGCATCTCCTGCAGAATTAGATGTGCGCGTTTTGTCGTGACCCATTTCACGCGCAGAAAGTTTGTCATGTTCCCAGGGAAAGGCCCTGGAATGTGCCGAAGACGCCACCATACCCTGACATAGTAAATAGTAATTGCCAGTATCGCGATGGCAGAACTGTAGATGACTGCATCGGATGAAGGGAACTTGATTTGAACCATCATTTCAGACCAAAAGGGCTTTGCGGTTATCAACTACCACATCCACGTTGGTGCACGAGGTGATGTAGCTGGTAGGAGCGTGTTGTTTATTGAATCAAGCGTCTCACAAGCACACTGCGCATGCTGATAGGATAACTTCCGAGCGTTATTAACAATCTACTGTGCTGAACGGGGTAGACGACCCTTTGGTCCAGCTCCATTGTGCGTTGGCCCATCGGCAATCGGACACGGCGACTTTGGCTACCCAAAACAGACACTTGAGGCAAGAACTTGGGATTTCATTGGCCCAAAGTGTAACCTGTATGAATACTCGGGGTACTGACCGGCGACGGATGTTTAGCCTGAGTCAGCTGCAAACCAACACCAAGTAAAACATACACAGGAACAGCAGGTGTTGGATCCACTGTATGGTTTCCCAGATCTTCGGGTACGGGTAACCCACGTCGCCACCTGTTCCTGAGTTGGGTTTGGAGCTGCAAGGATACGCCGCGATAAGCCATCATCGTCTGGCTATGCTTGTGTCGAGATACGTTGTATGACATGAATGGTCGTGAGATAGGAAGACAAAAGAGAATCAATTCCGTGTCAAACTATAGCCAGTGACCTGTTGCCTGAATACTTTCATCGTTTCAACACAGTAACTATAGACTATGGCTTCAACCACTACAGAACCACCCAGCCGCCTGGACGGACTCAGACTCGCCTTGTTTGGCCCACAGGTGACCAACTGTGGTAGAGAGATTACCCAGGACATATTAGCAACGTTTCAACAGGATCAACGCCTTGAATTTGCTCGACAAGTCATAGATGAACTACCTTCGTTCTGTAAATCCATTCGGAACGAGTCGATTGGCGCCCCCTCTGTTGTCAAGAAGCTCGAGGAACTACAAGCCTTCTTATCAGGAACCCCCTGCGACCCTCAAGGCTTTACGAATACGCACTTGGCTCCTCTCACGATTATTCTACAAACCGTTCACCTCATTCGCTCTCAGCCTCTGGGAACCGATCAAGAATGGAGTTTACCAGACTTCGAGGATGCCCAAGGATTCTGCATTGGCTTTCTTTCGGCTGCCGCTCTCGCATCTGCTCATACGCAGAAGTCGTTTGAGCAAAACATCTCAAATGCTATCAGACTGGCCGCTTGCATCGGAGCTGTTGTCGATGCCGAAGATGCGCTACACGTGACGCGGGACAAGGCCACTGCCATATCCATGCGCTGGAAGACAGCGGCGGACAGAGCGTTTCTTGATGCTTGCATCGAGTCTACTCCCGGGGTAGGTTCCATTATGGCACTTTGAGCGTAGACTGATAGCTGACCAAAGACACAGGCTTATGTCTCATGCAACACGGATGATACAGCGTTTACCGTCACCTTACCCATTGGCAGCGTAGACGGCTTTCTGGCGCTCGCACGCGAGCATAAGATAATAGGAGTGCCGATTGGTCTGCATGGCTCTTACCACGATCCGCGACACCATGCTGTCGCCGACATCATCAAGACCCTGTGTGCTGAAAATGATAATCTCCGGCTCCCATCGGCAGAAACGCTGCGCCTGCCGCTCAGAGCTACGGTTGATGGCCATATCATCGAGAGTGGCGCTCTACACGATGCAGCTATCGACCTCATACTCTGCAAGCGCGCTCACTGGTTTCAGACCGTCAAGCTAGCCATCGGTACGGTGCCTGTGGATGAGGTTGTGTTCAGAGCTCACGGAGGCGCATGCATCCCACGTTCACTTTCTCCCAAACCACAGCACAGAAACCTCTCATCTGACGACGACAAGCAAAATGTCTGGGACGAGATCGCCGTTGTTGGAATGGCCTGCAGGTTTCCTAAAGCTGAGAACCTTGATGAGTTTTGGCGGCTCCTCGAGGGAGGAAAGACGGCAGTCGGTGAAGTACCAGTGGAGCGGTTCGATGCAGGCAGTATTGGCAGGGAGCCCAAGCTCCCAAAGTTCTATGGCAACTTCCTTGACAACCCTGATGCCTTTGATCACAGATTCTTTGGCATATCTGGTCGCGAGGCCAAGTCGATGGATCCGCAGCAACGGCTAGCATTGCAAGTTGCTTACGAGGCACTTGAAAGCTCAGGGTACTTCCGTCAACCCACTGCATCCAGAAACTCGGATATTGGGTGTTACCTCGGGGTGGGAGCTGTTGATTATGAAGATAATGTTGCATCAAGCAATGCTACTGCCTTCTCAGCCACGGGAACACTCCGCGCATTCATCAGTGGTCGGATTAGCCATTTCTTTGGGTGGTCTGGGCCATCCATCACATTGGACACTGCCTGCTCATCTTCAGCAGTTGCTATCCACACAGCCTGCAAGGTAAGTCCCCTACTTTTGCAATGCAAATGCCTCTCCCCCATCGATTGAGTGGAATAGGTGCTGACAGTCTAGGCCCTACTTGGGGGTGAATGCTCGATGGCCCTGGCTGGAGGAGTCAATGTCATTACGAGCCCGAAATTGCACCAAAACTTGGCTGCCGGATCATTTCTTAACCCCAAGGGATGCTCCAGAGCGTTTGATGCCAATGCTGGTGGCTATTGCCGAGGAGAAGGTGCCGGTATCATCATCCTCAAGCCGCTGTCTCAAGCTGTCGCCGACGGTGACCGGGTCATTGGAGTCATCGCCGGTTCCGCCATCAACCAAAACTCTAACCTCAGCTCCATCACTGTGCCAGACTCTGGGTCTCAGTCGGCTCTGTACACCCGCGTATTGCAGGCGGGTAAGATAGCACCCGAGGAGATTACTTATGTGGAAGCGCACGGTACTGGTAAGCATGTTACAGAGGCCAGCCAATCTCTTGAAATTTTAATGACATCGCATTTAGGCACACTGGTCGGAGACCCTATCGAATACGAGAGCGTTCGGAGAGCACTCAGCGGTCCGTCACGCGATCAGGAGCTCTTTATAGGTTCCGTCAAGGATAATATTGGCCACACTGAAGCTGCTTCCGGCGCCGCAGGCGTTATAAAATCGCTTTTGATGATGCAGCACGGAACCGTTCCGAAGCAGGCCAACTTCATCTCACTTCATCCTCAAATCAAGACCTACCGAGAAGACCGCATTGTCGTGCCCACGACTACCCAGGACTGGAGGCCAAGACGCAAGATTGCTCTAGTCAACAACTACGGCGCCTCTGGGAGCAACGCAGCTGTTCTGCTCCGTGAATATAGGGTCAATCGCCCTGTGCACAGTGGTTCGGAAGACCGGCCAAGCATCTTCCCTCTTCTTGTTAGCGCCAAGACGACAAGTCATCTAACTGCCTACGTTCGCGCACTTGAGCCATATCTTCTTGACAATGTTGAAAAACTGGGGGATATTGCCCTTAAACTGGCGCGCTCCCATAATTCTTCGTTCGATCATCGGATTGCTATCACGGCTAGCAACGCCCAGGAAGCAATAGACAAGCTGGCTCTAGCTGCCAGTAGCACAACCACAACAGCTGAGCTGCCGGTAGTGTTGTGCTTTGGCGGTCAAACTGGTCGCAGGGTTCTCGTGTCCAAGGAGCTCTATGAGAACAGCGATGTCTTCAGAGGACAGTTGGTAAGTGGCACCAAGCCGCGGCAAATTCTTATAGGACACTTGCTCATGTTTTACAGAATGATTGTGATGCTGCTTGCAACAGTCTGGGTCTCCCAAGTATCTTCCCCGATATATTCGAGGGCACTGATACTGAAGACATCGTGGCCCTTCACTGCATGCTGCTCGCTTCCCAAGTCGCCTCTGCCATGACGTGGATCCATGGCGGTCTCCAAGTCGATACCTTGATAGGCCACAGCTTTGGACAATTGGCTGCGCTGTGCGTTGCCGGCTCTATAACGCTAGAGGATTCATTCAAGCTGATTTCCGGCCGCGCTCGCCTCGTCCGTGACACCTGGGGTCCCGAAGGCGGGGCTATGCTCTCGGTCGAGTGCTCGCGGGCAGAAATCGAGAGTATTGTCACAAAGGTAGAAGCGAATGAAGGACTGCGTGTCGACATTGCTTGTTACAACGGTCCTCGGAGCTTCGTTCTTGCAGGTGACCGGCCATCTATCGAGAGAGCCGCATCAGAGTGTGCGGCTTTCAAGACATCTCGGCTCGGTAACACCCATGCTTACCACTCCTACCTTTCAGATGGTATTTTGGAAAAGCTTGCAGATGTGGCTAGGTCAATTGACATCCGACCACCTACTTTGCCTGTCGAGACATGCACAGCTGGAGGAAATTGGTCCTCATTCACTGCAGAGCAGATCGTTCAACACACTCGGCAGCCCGTTTACTTCGATGATGCGGTTCAGAGAATTGCTGGCCGACTGCAATCAGCTGTGTGGCTTGAAGCTGGATCGGCAACTCCCATCATCTCCATGGCACGTCGAGCCATTGCAAGGCCCGAACGATCAGACATCTTCTTGCCTATTGATTTGGGAGGCGCCCGCTCAGTCGAAACTCTGGCAAAGACGACGTGTGACGTGTGGAAAGCAGGGGCCGCTGTGCAATACTGGCCTTTTCAACGTGCCTCAGCATATCGCTATCAAGATATCAACATTCCGCCATACCAATTTGACAAAACAAGTCACTGGCTGCCATTGAAGACAGCGACAGCGGTTAAATCTGGTCTCGTAACTCTTCAACACGACGGCGGAGTAAGTGGACCTTCAGTCTTCTCCATCGATGCCTCGCACCCGACATTCCAGCTTGCAGTCAAGGGTCATGCTGTTGCTGGGCATAGTCTGTGTCCAGCGTCGATGTACATCGAGCTGGCTGCCCGATGTGCCTCGGAGTTGCCCAGTGGCCCGAAGGCAACCTCGGAGATAGCTCACGTTGAAGGGCTCACCATGTCAGCGCCACTTGGGCTGGGAACTGAATCTGTTTCATGTGAGCTGACTCCTCGCGGTTCTGCGCGGCGGAGTTGGACCTTCACCATTAGTTCACGCAGATCGACAAAGGATAATAGAGGCGATACCCAGACGGAGCATGCTCGTGGCAACATCAACTGGGTCTCGGCCAACGATGCTGAGGCAGCAAAGCGGATCAAATGGCTCCAGAGGTTCGGCATCAATCGGTCTCGAAGCGTGCAGTCGTCCACCGGCCTCAGCGGTTCGATGGTATATACCGTCTTCTCCTCGGTCGTTGATTACGCCGAGTACTACCGCCGGGTACAGAGCATATCCGCAATGGGAAACGAGGCAGTTGGTCAGGTTGCGAACCCAGCTAACATGCCACCTGGCTTAGAGGTGGGTCAATGTGATCCTGTGTCTATAGACTCCTTCCTCCAGGTGGCAGGCATTCACACAAACTGCCTTTGTCCCCGGGAACCCGGCGAGGTGCTCGTCTGCACAGCGTTGGAAGAAGTGCTCTTTTCCGCGGCATTCACCGCAAATCGAGCAAGCGTTGGAGCATGGGCTGTCTACACTCGCTCGGACGATATCAACAAGTCCAGCATGGTCAACGACATCTTTGTTTGCGATGCGCAGAGTGGAGATCTCATGGTCGCCATACTCGGCGCAGTTTTCCACAGTGTAGCATTCAAGTCTCTGGCAAGAACTTTGTCGTCATTGAACAGGACTATCAATCTGGTCCCGGCCACGCTCCCAGTCTCAATGATTGCCACCACAACACAGACCCTTGACAGCGATGCTGTACTGGACTCAGGATATGGCACGGGTACACCATCGACTTCCGAACTTCATCATGAGAAGCAGTCCATACCATACGACGAGATTGCAGTGACGAATCTGGAAACAGAAGCACCCGTCGATGGACTGGATGTATTGCAATCGGTGCGCAGTCTGTTTGCATCAATCCTAGAGATGGACGTGGTGGAGATTCCACCCGAAGCGAAGCTCGACGAACTTGGCGTTGACTCTCTTCTTGTCACGGAGGTTTTGAACGAGATCGCGACTCAACTATATGCTGATCTTTCTCAGAAACAGTTTGCTCTATGTGACGACATCGCGTCGGTGGCACGCTTGATCACGGCCATTCGCAGCGGGGGCTCGGCAGCACCCTTGAATGCCGAGGCTGTGAAAATTGAAAAGACCAAGGACAGGATGATCGCCAAGCCTGGTCCGGTTTTAGGTCCTAGTGATGAGCGCCAAGCTGGAGACAAGAGCCCAGTTGACTTGGCAGTGATGGCTCGCACACAATTCGCCGTTGCGAAGGAGACCTACGACAAGTACTCCCAGGACACTGCCTTTACAGGTTTCTGCACCAAGGTATTGCCTCTCCAGTCCAGTCTGGTGACCCAATACGTGGTTTCGGCCTTTTCTCAGCTGGGATTCGATTTGTCCAAATTGCACCCCGGGGAGAGAGTCCCCGAGATTCCCTTCATTCAAAAGCATGCCAAACTTATTCCTCAGCTGTACAAGATCTTGGAGGATGCCGGGCTCGTGGAGAGGGAGGCCGACAACAGCTTCCGCCGCACCACAGCAAGTATCCCTACTACTCCAGCGCCAGCTTTACATGACGAGATGCTCAAGTCTTTCCCTCAACATGTCTCCGAGACACTGCTTTTGCACAAGACAGCTCCAAAACTAGCACAGTGTCTTTCTGGAACCGCCGACCCGTTGGGGCTGCTATTCGGCGACTCGGCGACACGCAACCTTCTCGGCGACGTCTATACAAATGCGCCCATGTTCAAGACAGGCACGCTCGTCCTCGCGCAGTACCTGTCGTCATTACTGAGCTCGGTCGCAGGTAAGCGTGAACTGAGGATCCTGGAGCTCGGGGCAGGCACCGGAGGGACATCCCAGCACATCATCCAGACATTGGCTGCGCTTGGGCCCGACCATCCTTTCACATATACATTCACCGATCTTTCCCCGTCCCTTGTGGCTTCTGCTAGCCGCAAATTCTCCAAATGGCCCATGGTACGATACAAGGTGCTCAACATTGAGGAGGAACCGGCAGCAGAGTTCGTGGGCGCATACGACATCATTCTATCCACCAATTGCATTCACGCCACCGCTGATCTTGTACACTCGACGACCAATATTAAGAAGATGCTACGGCCCGACGGATTATTGTGTCTCGTTGAGCTCACACGCAACCTTTATTGGTTTGACCTGGTCTTTGGGCTTCTTGAGGGGTGGTGGCTTTTCAAAGACGACCGCAGCCACGCCTTGGCCGATGAACGACGATGGAAACGTGACTTGGAAAGGGCAGGGTTCGGGTGGGTTGAGTGGAGCGATACCTCCTCCCCCGAATCCGATATACTGCGTGTTATTACAGCATCCCCAAGCCAGTCACTCCGGGACTCCCTACCAGCAGCGGTGAGGCAACCTAGTGAAAGGCCAACACTGCTCAAAGAGACGGTTACCTTCAAAGAGATAGATGGGCTCAAACTCGACGCCGACATCTACTATCCCGACAGACTGGTACGGCCAGGTGTTGAACTTCCTGTAGGTGAGATACCATCTTCGCTATCCATGGTCAGGGCGAAAAGACTAACCACGTTCATCTAGCCCTCATGATCCATGGAGGGGGGCATATTATGCTCTCAAGGGATGATATTCGACCACAACAGACAGCTACGCTTCTCGAGGCTGGCTTCTTACCAATCAGCATTGATTACAGGCTTTGTCCTGAAACAACTCTACTCAACGGGCCTATGGACGATGTGTCTGACGCATTAGCATGGGCCCGAACGGTGCTCCCAGAACTCCATCTTTCCAGAGACGACATCCAAATCGCAGACAGAGTTGTTGCCGTCGGCTGGTCTACCGGTGGACAACTGGCAATGTCGCTCGCATGGACGTCCAGCGCTAAGAACATACGACCACCTGAAGCTGTCTTCGCCCTGTACAGTCCCACGGACTATGAAGATCCTTTTTGGCTCTCGCAGAACATCCCTGAAGGTTCACGTGCGGGCGTGTTCGACCAAACCATAACCGAATACCAGCTCGACGAGCAAGCTTGGGCGGGCGTCTTTGACACTCCAATTACACGCTACAACGTCCCACCATCTAAACGGGCATTAGGAGGCTGGATGGCTCCATCAGATCCACGCAGCCGCATTGCACTCTACATGAACTGGCACGGGCGTACCTTGGATGTATTGCTCAATGGATTGGATAAGAACGATAAGCAACGAGACCTGGCGACCCCAACGAATGAGGCCATGCAGGCCATCAGTCCTCTCGCACAAGTTCGTAAGGGCACGTACAAGACACCAACATTTCTTATCCATCCGCGTCAGGATGACCTCATTCCTTGGCGCCAGGCTGAGCGTACGTGGCAGGCCATGCTGGATGCTGGTATAGACGCCAGATTGGAGATCCTGGAAGATGTGCCCCATCTGTTTGACATTCTGCCCAGCCATAGAGGTAACGAAGCAGCTGCAAGTGCGGTACGGGAAGGATACCGATTTTTGTGTGAGCACGTTGGCTTGGCAACTTGACGCGAAGGCGGGCTTAGTTCAACAATCATATGATAAACGATATATAGATTAATGTCCCTCACTACTTCTTTCAGCGTTCTTCTGCAAATACGTTTGAATGTCGTCACTTAGTCAGAAAATTACATACCCAACGCAAGTTTTCGATATCAACCGACAAAGATGGAAAGGGCCAAAGGTGAGAAGTTCAAAATATATCCTGGTTGGCAGCTTTCAGAACATTCATGAGCAGCATGATGCGACTCACCCTCTTTTGGCGACAAATCCACGATGCAATGCAATACCCACCTCGTTGAGATCTGCAAATGGTGTTTGCTATTACGGTTTGGAGCCGAGAGAGCAAGCTTGCGTAACCTGCACGGGCTGCAAGGCTTCAGTTAGGTTGATATCCCCGGCTGTGCAAAGTTTTGTACTAAATCTGATAACTGTTTAAGACGCCTACAATACAGTAGGGTTCCCGCACGCTGATCAATTACGGCAAAAGGTCCTTGCAAAATAACCAGCGAGTCTCGCTCTTCAATCCCTTCGCTTTCCATTGGTTGATTGTCATTGGGAATAACGGTATACAGCTCCGCAATGATAAGTCATGAGCTATGAGGACAAGAATATTGTCTTGGGCGTCAAGCTCTTGGATCTTTCGAACAGTCTCGTGGGCCGCTTTACGATCAGGGAAGAGTGGCCCGTCCGATACTGTAAAGAATGGTGATCCAGCGCTGGTCAAATGTGACTGGAGTATAGCTCCGGGGCACGGTGTAGGCCCCAATGCGCAGCTCAGCTCTTGGCCCGATGGAAGCGGTAAATAATTGCTCGGTCGTAGAACTCCGGGGTGATGACAAGCATCAGCGCCTATGAAGACGAATGATGAGTCGTTGCCAGCCGTTGTCCGGGCAAGCCCGCATATATGCCCTGTAGCATGTCCTGGGGCATCCAATAAGTAAAATGAGCCGTCTCCAAAGAAGTCAAATGCATCAAAGCGGCCTATTTTTAGCCCCCCACTGAAGGATATTTCGCGAACATGTCGACCTTCGGCATCGCTGTCACGCACAATCGCGTCGTTGCGTCGTGGCCACCCAGGCCATGAAAGTGCACTGACGCCGGGACCGACGACAAGTTCAGTAGTAGGAGGGAAGGTGGAGACGTCTCCTATGTGGTCAAAATGGTTGTGCGACCAAATGACTGCTTCGACATCATCTGAGCGTATATTCACGCCACTTGTGTCTGAGTTGAGAAGTGTCGCCACATCGACACCCGGCGTTACAACTGTGGTCGCCTTTATGAGGGCCACAACCCTTGGGGCGTAGTTTTGCCAATCGGGGCGAGTCCCCAGGTCAAATACGACATGCCTCTTGCCGTTGGAAATAAGGAAACAGTATATGGGGGCGTGATGGCCATGGAATCCCTCTATCGCGGGCTGCCAGAATAGTTTTGGATCGATGAAGACGAGTGTGTTGCTGCATCCATGTTAGTTCAGCGAGTAAAACGGAATGATTGTTACGTACGTATCAATAATTCGGACATTAACGGATGACTCGGACCGAGGGATGTTGACAAGCGCTTCCATGACTGACATAATGAAATGCGAGGCTGCTACGTTGATCTGAATTTGGAAGTCTAGCCGGGGGCTGAGCCAACGTCTGACATTCAGCTGAAGTTATCGAAGGATTTCAACAGCACAGTACTTGGTGTCGGTACCCGAGTAAAATGTCAGCTATCCGTTTCCGAGGCACGCTGCTCATTGAACCCATCGTCGACCGGGGAGTGTAACAGTACCTCGGGGTCTCTCCACGCTGAGACGTGATTGGGATTTCCAGGTCTTGCTAAAAATAGCCTCAATTCAAGCTGGCCAAGATACATGTTATAAATTGATTCGAGTTCGTGGAGTTTGTGCATAATGTCAGCTTTGTGTGCTTCTTATTCTTGGTAACCGCATACCACGCTTGGTCTCCCTACTACACAGAGTATTCGGTTTCAAACACACCCCAATCAATCACGAGACATGGGAACGATTCCGGTCACAAGGATGGATGGGGCCTTGTACTGGTGGCGCACCAGTGGGCGCGATCTTTGGCGGATGCTTGACGAGGCCAATTATCCCCAGCAAACCAAGCACCAATTTCTGGACTTCTACAGGGATACGATTTGTCCTCTTCTCGGTTCTGCTCCTGGGCCGGGCAGTCTACCAACTGCTGTCGGTTGGGATGGGAGTCCGTTCGAGTATAGCTTTGAGTTCAAAGGCACGACGAGAAATCCGGGAGTCCGGTTTGTTCTTGATCTCTCACAGCTCCGGCCTGCTGATGACGAGCATCCCTTGGAGTCACCCAATGTGAACGCTGTCATCAAAACTCTCTCTATGACGAGCCCGATGTTTGACGACAGTTGGGTAAGTAGTCCCTGCCTTGGGCCTTGACATTATGGCATGGCTGACCCCATATAGCATCGCGCGCTCTCTAGGTGGTGTGTGTATTCCAATGACACGCCTAGCAAGCAGAAAGCGCTGGTTGCTGAGGCCGGATTCCGGACCCCAACAATCCTAGGCTTTGACATCAATCCCAAGATAACGAAACTTGCCCCTGAACTCTTGCCGGTGATGGCCAAGAGCTACTTCCCTCCGGATTTCGTGGGGATAGACAAAGGGTTCAATCGATTCCAGGCTATAAGCCTTGGAATTCGACAAATCCCAGATATTGGGTACCACCCTAACATACTCTTGGCACTCAACATGATCGAGAATTATGTGGAGGCGAGGCCAGAGTACGAGTCCTGTGCTAGAGGTCTCTCGACAGACTTCGTGAAACCTGGAAAGGCACGCCTCAAAATTTACATCCGATACTGGGGAGACACATTCGATGATATCTGGGACTTTTATACGCTAGGAGGACAGATCCCAACCATGGAGGGAGAAGAGCAGAAGATCCGGGACCTCATTTGCCTCGCCTGCGGAAGCGAATATCCCGCAGAGAAGCGTGAGCAGACTAGTGAGTCAGACACGAAGCGCCGTGTTCGTTTCGCACAGAAGCCGTCATCCCTATACTTCTCGCTCTCGCCAGACAAGCCCTACCCTATCCCGAAGCTATACTTTTACCCTGCATCCAAAGCCCACAACGATGAGGCTATTGCACAAGGGTTGGATGCATGGTTTAAGAAATACGAGTGGTACGATGGTGGCAAGACCGTGGAGGAGATGGTGTCCAACGTGTTGTAAGTGAGCGCTCGAACCCCCAGACATTCCCATGACTGACACAAAACTGTAGCACCCACAGGCAACTGTCTGCTATGCCCGGTATTTTCACGTTTGTCGGTATTGGTAGAAAAGAGTCTTCGGACAAGGAAGATCTCAGTGTGCAGGTCTATGTAACACCTGAGCTCTACGAGACTCCTCGGTTCTAGAGCACCTAGTTCTCAAGCAAAAGGCACGGAGAATGAATCACATGAGTCTTTGTATTCTTAGTTGCGAATAATCTGGAAATCTGGTTCTGCGAAAATGCCAAGTCCGGTGTCCGATGGGAGAGAATACTCGATTGTCCTACACATGGTTGATGATGTGTTTTAATGTCAAGTCACTCCTTGTTATCCCGCCTTATGTGTGATTTCAAGTTTGTGTGCCCCAATGGGATATAGGCCAGCGATTTCGAGGAGACTCCCTCTGACAATAAAGACAGTATTGAATCAACAGATAACACTTGGTAAAAAGAAATAAGATTGAGAAAAGCTTCACACTTGTGGCTGCGTTATCCCACCTTATATATGTCTTTGATACTGTTTTGGAGATCACATGGATTTCTCCACGAACATTTCGCGATCGATCCCATTTAAATGTAAAGACTAACCATCTTCTGCCATCCGGTCACTCGATGAGAGACGCAGCCTTCTCGCCTTTTGCCTCTTGGCCGATGACGTTTCATGCTCTTGCACCATATCCCAACTGATTGACGGAGAGGAAGAAATGGCGCATTCATAACTTCAATTCTCTTTCATCGTCCATTTATTCTCTATGTTGAAGTAGGTATAATGATTCATCCCACTGGAGTGCCAATTTCAGCGCCATCGGCGAGTGCCACTATTCATCTGCTACCGCATTCCTTCAAGATTTTATCTACTCCAATTGAGCTTCAATAACCTTTTGCACGGCAAGTGGCGATGACCAGATCTTGTCGATCTTGTAGCCGGCGGACTTCAACAGCTCCCGCCATTGGGATTCGTCTCTCTCCCCACCCGCAACCATGACCATCATAGTAAGGTCATACGCGGTTGTATGCGGATGAGCCAGTCCATCCGGTGCAATATGGTCATGGATCAGGAGTTTACTGTAGCCAGGTGTCATAGCATCTTTCTGCATCTCGAGTATCTTCCGAGCAGGCTCGTCGGACCAGTCGTGGAGAACACCATGCATGTAATACGCTCGGGCTCCTGCACAAAAACCGCGTCAGTAAAGAGATAAAGATCTGGTTGTGTATCATACCTTTGATTGGCTGTGGCGTGAAGAAATCGTGGCCAACTTTGTTGACTGGCGACGCAGACTCCTTGACGACATCGGGTCTATCCACCAGGTACAGACGCGAAACCGTTTCAGGGTGTGCCTTGCGGAACTTCTCAATATCATGACCGATACTACCACCGACATCCACGAGCAGCGGAAGGTTGACGTCGTCGTTGAGAAGGGTGTTATGGGGGAAAATATCGAGCCATCCAGCTTGGTTGGCCATTACACCGCCCATGACTTGATTAAACGAGTTACCTTCCACTGGGTGGGCGTCATAGTAATTAAACATGTCGCCCTTCCATCCCTTGACGTATTGGAACACTCCATCCTTGGGGTCAAGAGGAGTCTTGTACCCAACCTTGGCAAGGTATTCCGGCAAACGGAAGTAGCAGGGGAGAGTGGCATCGTACCTGGAGCGACGTTAGTGAGTATGGCAGAAGGTCCGTGGGGGACATACAAATGGTTAATCCACTCGCCGAAAACGGGCTTGGTGAAGGAGATAGAAAGAGACGTGGGCTTAAAAACCCCCTTGGAAGTCTCTTGCAGCACGTGATTTGTTGCAAGATGCCGAAGAAGACGATCTTTCAGACGGATATCAGACTCCCTTCTCTGCCTTCATGCACATCCGGGTGACTCACATAACAGCTTAGATTCGCAAGATGCAATCTCGGCCAGCTGCTCAGATGTCATCTCTACATCCCCAAGGTCATGCCATTTGTCGAATATTCCAAGATCTTTGGCAACCTTCAGGGAGGCTCCGAGTGCGGGCTGCGGCACACGTCAGCTACTTGATTTGGATGTAAAGCTACATAAGGCATACCTGTCCCATGCACAATCTGAGCACAAAGTCCCAAGGCGTCTCAAGGCGAGCGACAAGGGCATAAACTGCCGTAAGGGTTTGGATCCTTTCTCCGTCATTTGCGAAAGAATCAGGGGTAATTTCGTTTAGCCTCTGTACAATGTCATTGGTGCTGTGACCATTCGTTCCATGCGTTGTGGAAGCCATTTTGCCGAAATTACCGAGAACCCAATGTTAGACATCTCACCACCCATACGGACTTTGGCTTATTGTATATCGGCGTGGGTCATCTCTGGGCAGCTGACAGAATACAGAGTAGTCGCCTCCATGTCAGCTACCAATACCCAGCCACAACCCCGAGTATTCTGGCCGGTTACCGAGTATAATCGCCCACTCCGTCGCAACAGGAACGAGGCTTACCCAGGGCACGCCACCAGATGGTTCCGGATCCAGGGATCTTTGAATGGGCTGTTGATGTGATGACTTTCCTTCACACCACATTGGTAATCCTCGACATCTTGGCCATCTTGGCCAACCTTGTATACACCAACCCCCATCAGCGCAGTATGTTGAGCCACTTCCTCCATGAGATTTCATAGCCCCTGATTCATCTTACCTCAGCCATGGCATTTTTCATCGTTTCTTTTTTTACGGCGCTTTTAGCCTTGGCTCTGTATCGAGTATACTTCCATCCTCTCAGCCACATACCGGGTCCCCTGCTCGCTAAAGTCAGCTCCTTACCGTTACATATTGTATGCTATTTCGGTATAGAGGCAAAGCTGTTACGGTATCTTCACCAGTCGACCGGCTCAAATGTCATTCGGGTAGCTCCCAACTCGGTTTCCTTGTCCGATTACCAGTCCTGTCGAGACATCTACGTAGCAGGCGGTGGCTACCCCAAAGATGACCGTTACAAGAATCTCGATATGGGTCCGATACAGTCCATTTTCTCTGCCAGAGATAAGACATATCGAGATTTGCGCGCCAAAGCCGTCGCACCTCTGTTCGCCCCCACTCAGATACGATCCGAGCTTGGACCTGACGGTGCTATTGGCAGCTGTGTGGCCGAGTTTGCCGACCAGCTTGCTAAGCTCCGCAAGTCAAGAGTCAAGACAGATCTTCTGGACCTCTGCGCCCGGCTTTCGATCGATGTCATAACGGGATACCTGCTGGGACAAAGATACGGAGGGCTCAGCGAGCATCTGCATTTGCCCCTGGATCAGAGGCAGTCAGAAGAGGCCAAGCTTAGTGCCAACCACTGGGTGCACGCTGTGGTATCTTGGGCACGTTTTTCGTTACTGCCTAACCAAGTTTTTCGAATCGTCTTTCCCATCTATCACTGGCTCAAGTCGAGTGATGAACTATCACATTCTATAGCCAAGATCAACGACTACGCCGAGCAGATTATGGCTCAGGAGTCGAAGGCTAAGGCTACCTCGCCCCACTATTACCACGAGGCTCTCCTTCGTGCTGGCGTCTCTCCATCAGAAGCTGCAGCACAGAGTCAAGCTATCATATTTGCAGGAGCAGACTCTACCGCAGTGATGCTGGTTACAACCCTGTTCCATCTCATCCAAAACGGGGCCGCGCGGGCTCGCCTGCAATGTGAGATCCGTGACTCTACAAGAGCTGACGCCGACATGCCATTTTTGCGTGCGGTAGTCAAAGAAGGACTAAGACTGGGGATGGCAAACCCAACAAGACTGACGCGCATAATTCCTGAAAATTCACAACTGCGGGTTGGGGATGATATCATTCTTCCGCCTGGCACTATTGTTGGATGCGCTGCCTATAACCTACATCACAACCCAGATGTTTTCCCTCATCCTTTCTCCTTTAGGCCGGAGAGATGGATGGAAGACGGCACGGACTGTGCCTTACGTCGACCCGGAATGCAACAAAGTCTCATGCCATTTGGTCTTGGTTCGAGAGCTTGTCTCGGCAAAACTTTGGCCATGGTTGAAATACAAGAGGCTGTGATAGCTCTCGTGGGAAAAGGGATACTTGACAATGCCCGTACCTGCCAAGATAGAATCAGGTTACGACACTGGTTTAATGGGGACATAATAGGACACCGTATTGAGATTACCTGGGAGTAGTTAGCAGATACGTTGAACCGAATTACAGATATAATAACGGTGATTAAGAAATTTATTACTAGAACCGTAGAATACGTATGGCTCCATGCCAAATTTCTTCTCATTAAATTACGTGACTATGAATGGACAGCCAGATACATCCAAGATGTCCCCCCAATGTCTGGACCGTTTCTGGAACATACTAAAAAGGGGGCGATGCCTCTTCCTTGGGGGGTCTCGCAGGATTTAGCAGGCATGTGTGGCTACATTCACACACACCGACAGGCAAAAACGGTTGCATCCTTGCCCCATGCCCAATACAGGTGGACCTGCATACGAATCTCATTGTCCTGAGCCTTACTGGTTTGCGGACCACAGTCATGCGCCCACGTGGGATAAAGATCAGCTGACGGATCCCTGGGCAGGATCGATAAATGCAGTCAGACAGCTGAGTGTATCCAGGGGGCTGAGGCACGTGGGCAATGGGCTGAAGGTTGAAATACGGTTCCAAATATAGACGAGGTACGCTGAGCTGAATGGCAACAGCGAGTTCCTCCTCGGGAAATTACAACTACTTGGTCTCACACTTTGAACTAGGTAACTTTACGGCACAGGGCCCTGCACACGCTGTACTCGTCACCGGGAGCCGGAGCCTAAGTCTGAGATGTTCCAGAGTATTTAAATTTCCCTTGAAGATGTATAAATCAAGCATCTGGCTCCTTATCCGGGTCTCCTTTTGCCCTGTCACCAGCCCAACAGCAGCTGCGGCGTTCCCCGAGCATACCAGCCCAACAGTATCTACGGCATTCTCCGAGCATTCTCTCGCACAAGCGGCTGCATTAGCATTGAAATACCTTCAGAGTTTCCAAGTCTTCTTTGCAGTGTGAAAAACACTGATGCTACGAAAGATGGTGTCCAAGTCGTTCCTGTTTGCAGCCACACTGCTTTCCTATGGTGGCATCTCGTTGGCCGCTCCTCTCAAAAGCTGCCCATCTCCAAAGGCTGGCCGTGGTTTTGACTATGTAATTATTGGAGGAGGGACTGCTGGTCTTGTTCTTGCCAACCGACTCACTGAAGACCGCAATATCAGGGTTGCTGTGGTGGAGGCTGGCACATTCCCCGAGGATGTTGCTGGCAACTGGACCCAAGTACCTGGATATGCGGGCAACTTCATTGTTGGAGCACCTGAGATGTCATGGGGATTTCATACCACCCCCCAATCTGTACGGATCTTCCTTTCACTTCAAGCGGTGATATGTGCTAATTCACCTTATTCAGGGTGCCGAGGGTCACAGCTACCCCTATTACAGAGCTAAAGCTGTATGTTCCCCTATTCTCTTCAATCTGCCACTTTTTCTGACTGCTTCTCAGCTCGGCGGTTGTAGTACCATCAACTACATGGCCTACGCCTATACCTCTAGGGGAGCCCACGAGTTGTGGGCTGACCAAGTTGGTGACGAATCCTACACATTTGACAATATGTTGGAGTATTACCACAGAACTATGAACTTTGTTCCCCCGGATCCCAGTGCAAGATTTGCCAACGCAACGCCGCAGTACGATGAGGTTGACACAACAACCGGGGGTGGCCTCGATATCACCTATGCTTCTTATGCCCAATCATGGAGCACTTGGCTTGCCGAAGGATTGGAGGCCATTGGGATCCCGAGAACTAACCATTTCATTGACGGCAATCTGCTGGGCCAGTCGTGGCAGATGAATACCATAACCAGAGTGAACGGCTTCCGTTCTTCGTCTCAGTCCGCCTATCTACGCCCTGTCTTGAATAGACCCAACCTTGCCGTGTTCACAAACACTCTTGCAGAGCAAATTCTTTTCGACAAGAAGAAGCGGGCGACCGGTGTTCGAGTCACAACCAATGGGAGGCAATGCTCAATCAGTGCGAAACAAGAAGTCATCCTCTCTGCTGGAGTGTTTCAATCTCCACAGCTCCTTATGCTGTCAGGGGTAGGGCCGGCACCTGTTCTGAGAAAGCTTAAGATTCCGGTAATCGCAGACCGCCCAGGTGTTGGGCAAAATGTGGAGGATCATATTACTGTTCCAATCTCGCACCAGGTCAACATCGTCACCAACTCGGCATTTTCAAACCCCAATGTCATGGCGCAGGCGATTGAGGATTTCAACAACAACGCGAGAGGACTCTTGGCAAGTCCTGGAGGAGACTACATGGCAATGGAGAAGATCCCCGAGGACCTGCGAGCTGAATTTTCCCCTGAAACCATCGAAGGTAGGTGTCTCACTATTACACAAAGCCAATATATTCTAACACTCTCAGCACTGTCGAGGCTTCCTGACGACTGGCCCGAGATATCCTTCAGCGTATACCCAAACGGCATTCCTCGGGACATTGGCGAGCCACATATACCAGGCGCAAATTATGCCACCTTGCTTGCCACTATTATCGCACCCCAGTCGAGGGGCAGCATCTCGATCAACTCGACGCGCATGGCAGATCCGCCGTTGATCGATTTGAATATTTTCACAGCACAAGCAGACCAAGAAATTCTCTTGGCCGCTTTCAAGCGCGGTCGCCAAGCTCTACAGAGCAGTGCTATGGCACCGGTTCTCATCGGAGACGAGGTTCTTCCTGGTCTGGGCGTACAGTCTGACGAGGATATCCATGAATATATAATCCACGCGCTCAATCCGCTATTCCACGCCTTTGCTTCAAACAAGATGGGTCGTCGTTCGGATCCCACGGCGGTTGTCGATACACATGGCCGGGTCATTGGTGTTAAGAACTGTGAGTTGTCGGAAATATTAAGCCAGTAACATCAGTTAACAACCGCCAGTGCGAGTCATTGACTCATCGTCGTTTCCTTTTCTCCCACCAGGTGAGTGGACAAAGTTGATCTTTGGAAGTAATATACTAACAGTTATGGTTTCAGGTCCGGCGCCGCAAATCCAAGTTTGTAAGTACAGCCGGGTTTGACTTGTCTGATTTAATGCTAATATACTATAGATGTCCTTGCAGAAAAGTTGGCAGATGATATAAAGAGGAGCCGTGCTTAGCGGTTCGGTTTCTGGAAGACATGTGGAGATTGAATAAAGAAATCAAATACCAGGTGTTGTAGCAATATAGCTCTTTCGTGCTGTTAGAGCTTTAGTTGTTTCTCTGTATAGATTTCATAGTTGTTTATTTCAAATTAGATCCTATCCCATGGTTTATTTAAGTATCACTGCCACACTTTTCCAAACTAACCTATCAGCCGATTATTCCTATTTATTTAATATTTCACGTGTCGTCAGTCTCGGTCTTTACTGGTCCAGTTAGCATTGTCTATATTCCAGTACGGTATCTGGAATGCCAGTCTTAATGCGAATATATTCTCTGTGTAATGTACTCCATTGTATTTGCTCTCTCAATTACACGATACCCCATCGAACCATCAATCCATTATAAACCTCTATCGTACATTCTAGCCCCGTTTTGTTTTGTCCTTCTTTGTACCATCTACGCAGTAGTAGACGAAGGGATATATAACATCAAATAGTTCAGATGTTCCAAAGAGGAACAGCGTCATGGGCTCTGCTACCCGCGGGTAGCTGTCTGGGTAGTGAGCATACCGCCAGCCAAAAAGGACTATGGTGAAAAATGTGCCTGTTGCTCGCGTAAACCTGGTAACGCATTAGCATTAATTCATCTTGTGGAGGCCTTTGTCTCACCATATGCCCCAGGAATGGCCGGAGGTGTTGTTTCGTGATAGTAGTTGAGCCACCGAACTGGTGCCAATGAGGAGTTGCAATCCATACCCCAGGTAGAACGATGACGCATTAAGTCCTATCGTTTTGATAAGACACCAAAAGCAAACAATCATGAACCAGATGCCAAAAGTTAGGATGATTCCCAGGTTGTTGGCAATTTTGGGTGAACTCTTCCACTGGTGCTTGCCGTACTTCCATGTGGTGTATACGATGCCAATGTCGATTATAAGCCATGGTACGAAAGCAACAGTTTGAGCGGCTGACACTGGCACAACAAGCCCGAAAAGAAACTCCCATGCTATGTTGGCACATCTGGTGTATATGTTAAAACCATTCTGGCCAGATCAAGACATCACGTAGCGCGTCATGACTTACAAACAGACGATGGGCATGCCATATGAAGAGTCGATAAAGCCTTGTCGAACATAGAGAATATAGGCGATCGTCCAAAGTACCGATTGGAGTAGGATAAGACCGTCTTGAACCTGAAGATAGTACAGCGGGGGCTGGTTCTTGGTATCAACAGGGCTGAGTGGTAGATGAAGCTGCATTGTGCGAAGCTAAGATTGCGTTGCAAGGATATCTTGCCACGGCGAATTTCTGTTCCAGGTGGTCACCACTGCGTGGGCTTTCAATTTTTCTCTCACCGAAGAAAAATGCTACAGTAGATAGACAAGAGAAATCTGACTTGCAAGGTGAGAATCACAGTCAAAAGGACTCGTATTTCGCCGACCCGACTATCCGCGGTATTGCTGCGTGGTTCCGGGAACTAATCTCCCGTTTCTCAGAATCTAGCTATTACTCGGTGTTCTGTGCATCCTGTCGCATTTACTCGGGATACCAGTCTTACTCGACACCTCCGCCCCTTGCACGAACGTACGTCTGACAGATTGGCTTTAGTGCATTTTGCTCGAGAATGATTTCATTGGTTACGTGAAAGACGCTTCTCCATCGGGACGCCACACTAGGCCGTGGGAGTTATGTCTCAACCTGCTACCATCAACTGAATTCATGAAAGTGCACAGTTCACTGTATCATTGCAGATATGGCGACACGCGCATTGGAACGACTTTTCCCCAGAGATGTCGGGGTGACAACAGGATGGATTGGAGCAACTCTCCTAGCAACGGGATATCTGCTTTTTCGGCACCTGCTGCCGACAGCCAAATCACCCTTTCCACTTGTTGGGGAAGGGGTGGGAAGCACCAATGAACGACGAAAATACTACGTAGACAACGCGCTTCAACTATTCCGTGAGGGCCTCAACAAGGTAGAAGCAAACTTCTAAAGGATATGATTTCGTGCCGCTAATTCTACTCATAGTTCAAGGATTCTCCATGGCGTGTCACCACAGCAGATGGCAAGAACACAATTTGCCTTTACATTGTCGCATCTATGCTAACACGAAAAAGGTGAAATACTCGTGCTGCCTCTACGATATGCCGAGGAGCTCCGTCGAATGCCAGAGGAAATTGTGAGCGTGAATGCTGCCAATGAACAGGTAAGGGCAACCCAGCAAGACCAACTGCCTGGAGATGCTGACCTGGAATACCTAGACTTTCGAAGGGAAGCACGTCGGCATCTCACCAGACAATCCACTTATGGTCCACGTGGTCAAGGGCGACCTGACGCAAAACTTGCCTCGCTTGACTCAACGACTCTCTGTTGCTGTCAAAGATGCTATTGATGACAACATCGGCCCGTGCGATGATTGGAAGCAAGTAAATATTTACCAGAGCCTGTTACGAATTGTCGCAGTCGTTTCGGGAAACATTTTTCTTGGCCCCGAATTATCGAAGCGCGAGGACTATCTTCATTCAAGCATCCACTTCACGACTGACCTTTTTATCGCTATTTCGGCTCTGAAGCGTTGGCCGACATACTTGAGAAGCTTGGCGAAGTTCTGGGTTCCACAGTTGAAAACAGTCGACGAACATAGGCGGAGAGTCCGCGACTTTCTTGTCCCCGTCATCCGCGAGAGAAGGAAAATACAGGAACGTGGCGGTGAGGAACCCGACGACATGCTTACTTGGCTTCTGAACAGGTCAAAGCAGTTCGAACTAGCCACAGATGAGGAACTGGCCGAGACCCTACTTGTCCTGGGCATGGCCGCCATCCACACTACGACTATGGCAGCTACACATATGTGAGTAGCCACCCGTGCCTAATTGCAGTGCAAAAGTCTAAGTCCACAAACAGCATTTTTGATCTCATTGGGTATTGTCCTGAAGTTATACCTGAGCTCCGGAAAGAGATACTTTCCGTTATGGATACCCACGAAGGTGGTCTAACGACCAATGCCCTTTATCAGATGAAACTTCTCGACTCGGTCATGCGTGAATCACAACGCATGAATCCAAGCAACATCATACGCATGCAACGCGTGGTGCTCAAGTCATTCCGCTTCTCGGACGGGACCGAGATCCCCGCTGGCGCTTCACTAGCGGTACCTTCGCTTCCCATACTTCACAGTGAAGAATTCTATCCATCTCCTGGTGTATTTGAACCTCATCGCTTCAAAAGACTGCGAGAGAATCAGGTCAATGATCCAATTGGGTACAACAGTAGAGAGTTATATCAGTTCATCTCCGTCACAAAGGAGAATATGGGATTCGGCTTCGGGAAACATGCATGCCCGGGGCGCTTCTTTGCTGCGAATGAGATAAAGCTGGTATGCGCACACATCTTACTTGGCTATGACTTAGCATTGCCAGACGATACCATAGGAAGGTATGGGAACATTGTAAGGGGTGGCAATATTGTCCCAGACCGCACTAAAACTGTTTTAATGCGCAAGCGGGATTTTTACTAAGTAGTTTTGGAATTATATAGTTGGATGAGAGCATGATAGTCAGCCGCAGCCACAAGCTTTTCTCAATTGAGTATATTTTCTAACCAATTGTTATCTATTGATCTGATATTGTTTTTATGGTCAGAGGGGACGTCCTTGAAGTCACTGGTCTGTATTCCATTGGGGTACACGAATGGGAAATCTCATATAGAGTGTCACAAGCTTGAGATTCAACGGTATTATTGAGAGGTTTATTCTATGTTAACTATTTTAATATCTTTCTCTTCCAAGTAATCTTAAAAACACGAACCATTCAGTCATCCCAGGACCCCAACGCAGACTGGACTTAGAAACCGCATAGTCAGAGGCGAAAAGGTCTGTTTCGTAGTCCAGGGGTCACACATTCAACATTGTAGCGCACTCTCGCCAGTTGGCATAGCGACCTCATACTCCAAATTCAGCTTAATACTGTTCCCTGCACTTAGTGTAATATCCCAGACCACCTCACCATCCTTCTTCAGCTTCGTCGTGGCGTGACCCCAGTCCTCCTCTCCGCCACTGCCTACCTGGCCGATTTTCACAGCATTGGCACCGCCAGCTAAGCCACGGGGCTGCATAACGGAGACGCGCAACCTACCATCCTCTGAGACGGGGACCTGGTCAAGGACGGTTATCCTTATGGGCTCTGCGGCCACGGTGCGGGTATCAAGTAGCGTAATGGTTCGCATGTGGATAAAGCTGTCCTCCTTGTTAAACAGCCCACTCGTACTGCGTCTGACATCGGGCTTCGGATACGACACCTTAATGGCCGAGTCGACACCGAAGCCTAGTGATATTGTGCCCCCAGCACTACAAAGGGGAAGGGTCGAGCGGCCGATGGAGGTGCCATCCAGAACTAAGCCAACAGGGCCCTTGTGTAGTACCAGCCTGCTGGTGTTTGTCATCTTGGCTTCAAGATATGCAGCCGGCTTGTACTTGGCCACAACAGTGCGGGTGCACTCAATGTTCTTGAAAGTCATGTAAGCAACGCGCTTCTTCGAAGCAGTACGAGCCGGCCTGAGAGTCGTGAAGCCAGCCAAATCGTAAGTGGTTGTTAGACCGGTCTCTTCAAAGGAGGACTCAAGGAAGGATAACTCGGGTGTGGGCTCAAGCGCGGATGCATCATCATGTTTCTCTTGATATGATGAGGCACGAGCTGGCCCGCCGAAGAGCCCTCCAGATACCGATGCTTGAGCCGAACCTCGTCCCACCAGACCAGAGGAAGGAGGTATTTCAGGCTCCCGCACATCTGTTTGTCTGAAGCTGCCACCACTTGCAGGGTTTCCAAACGCCGAATAACCTTGCGCCGGCTGTGAACCAAAAAGGCTGCCGCCTGATGTCACCCCGAAAGCCGAAGGGCCTTGGGTAGGTCGCGACCCGAATAGGCCGCCAGCTGTTGGTTGGTTATCATTTTGCGTACTCTTCTGTCCAAAGAGACCTCCTCCTGTTGCTTGAGAATTTTGTACGGGTCTGTTCCCAAATAGACTGGCGTCGCCAGCACCTGCATTAGCGGGTGTTGGGGAGTAGCCGCTTCCGTTGCTCTCCTTGTCGTGGATGGTATGGCTACCAGGCTGGTTGAAGCCAAACAGCTGAGAGTGAGGCTTGGGAGGAAACGAGTGCTGCCGGGCGCTCCAGTCACCCTTTTGCACTCGTTCTTCGTGACTGAACAGAATTTTCTTAAAGTCAGAGTCGAAGCCCGAAGGCAGTGCGGTCGTTTTTCCAGCTAGCTTGATGTGCCATGGTTTGAGCGTTGGGATCTCGCTGTCGCTGGAGGAGAAATTCATCTGCGAGTTGCTGAGGGTAATCTTGCAGTTTGACCACGTCTCGCTTGTCATGTTGGTCAGCGAGGCGTCGAAGCACAAGTTGGCGGTATTTGTAGTCGTTGACAGGGCGAGCTCGTAGCGTGGTGACCAGAAGGCCGATGTGGTGTTGTAGGACAACTTGATATTGCACATGGACTGAACATCGGCGTTCAATGGAGATTTCTCTTCTGAATCCGATGCGAACCCCGCCACATCCCTGGCAGTTGACATCGATGTGCGCCTAGAGGAACTCAGCTCCAGCGAAGGTGCTTCCACTGTAATGCGGACCGTGTAGCAGGATCGCGGCCAGAAGTGTTCACGCTGCTTTCGGATGCGCTCTTCTTCCTTTTTAGTCTCTGCTCTGCGGAGGCGCTCTTTCTTCTCTCGTTTGCTCTTCTCCTTCAAAGCTTTCTCTTTAGACCGGTTGGCCAAGATCTCAAGCTTGCGGAGCTGCATCTTATGGTCATCCTGTACCTGCCGGCACTCACCAATCTGTCGAGCAATGGCCCGTTCAGCAATAGTTGCATCCACATGGGTTTCAAAGATTTTTTGACGCTCTTTTCGGTAGGTTTCAAGTGTATCACTGATGGATACGTCCTCCTTCAAAGAGACTTGTGCCCGACTAAAGGAATCAAGAATGCCAAGTCTTGCAGTGGCACTGGAAATGGCCTCCTGGAGTCGTTGCTGTTCATCCTGCAAAAGAATCAATCTGTCTGCTTGGCTCTCAACTATTCTCTCCAACCTAATCTTCTCCTGTTGTTGGGCCTCATCAAGTTCTTCTGTTTTGTTGGTTACGTCGTCATTCGTTGCAAACTCATCCTCCTGCCCGTCCTCTGCGTCTGGATAAACATCTTGGAACAACTCGCGGTTTGGGAGCAGCTCCACGACTATATCAGTAATTATGGCAGACGAACCGATTCCTTGGACCTTCACAGAATGTTCATCAATCGTAGGAGTCAGCCCTACAATTGCAATTTCATTCACTCCTGGCTGAGATATCGTTAGTATGCCCAGGACAATGTGACATGTGAGGTTAGCTTGAGGAACTTACCTGTAATCGCACGTCTTTTAGTTCACGTGTGACATGAGCCTGGGAAGGGAATAGGGTCACTGAGCGAGTTGGCAAGTCCCGGACGTGATGTTCCATTCGGTGCAATTCATCAGCCATGTTTACTGAAAGTAATTTGGCAAGGAAGCACAAGACAAGCACTACTACTCGAAGTTTGGGGCAATGCTTGCCAGTTGTGCAGAAGACAGCAAGACGAGGTAGGTACCAAGCCTCAGGGTAGGCGAAGAGCCGATCATTTATGGCCAAATGAGAGCCCGTTGGACTGAGGTTGACTGACAAATACTGTTTCCGCTTGTTAATTAGTAATGAGTGGAGTTGGCTGCATTTATCCAATCAGCGTTGATCTAAGCTTGGCAATTTTACTGTCCTCTCTTGATTGGCTGAACAAACGGTAGATTTATCAGCATTGGCTGTCTGCCTTGCAGGCAGCAGCTTTCCACGGCCTATGATTGGCTAATGGCTTCGACGAGGAGGAAGCACACCCTGTCCACTCCTCAGCTTTACCCTGTGCTACCCTGAATGTTCCTTGGCTATCCGTACATGCAAGAGAATAGAGAGTAGGAAGTTTTAGTATCAGACAAGTTTGTTAATCACTCTGCCCTTCAGAACCTAGTGGTTGAGCATTCACAGTTCTTGTCTCTCGCCGGTGTCTGTTAGAAGATGAGGGGATGTTCCCCTCAATTAATAATTTCTCCGCTTCCAAGCCGTATATTATGAACCCCGAGGATATTGTAAAACATTGATAGAAACCGTATAATAAGCCTGATATGTCGATGAACAGTGGTCACTTGCGGCTAATTCCAGAACCGGCTCAAGGAAATTATAACGTTCCACTCCCATAGGAAGGCGGACTCAGGTGTTCCGGTACACAGTGGAAGAGCCCGTTGATCGACGTGATTTTGATCAAGTTTGCGGGGCGTATTGGAGAAATGCCCCACGTGACTTAAGGAGAAAGGTTGAATGGTAGACATCGCAACCCTGGTCAGGACCACGGGATGGCAAGGCTCCTGAATCACAACTTGATTTGGAGGTGATCGGCTAGGCCCAGGAGTGTGTGGAGAGAGTAGGTGGCCATGTTGTGAGGAGCGTGGGACATGGATATTGGTTGCAGGTAAATAGCCGGTTTGTCCAATACCTTGGCACTTGATGTCTAAATATCAATGCAACCCGACACGATAATGCTGCATATATAATGATTCCTGTCCTTTGCGTGCATTCACTGATCCACCCAAGTTTCCTGATGTCGTGTGTCGCAAATTTGGATTCACGATGAAGCCCCATTTCGCCCTCACTACGGTTTGCGCCCCTCTTGCCGTTGTGGCACGATCGTCCCTGGGCCTGGACAGAAACGCGAGATTGTCGGGGCGGCATTTTGGGACAGCGACAGATGACATCAAGTTCCACGATGAGAAATACATGTCCATCTTGAACGATACGGCTGAATTTGGCTGGATAACGACAGAAAACCAGTTCAAATGGGGCCGCACACAGCCGGAGCAAGGCGTGTGGAATTTTTCTGCAGTCAACCTGGTTGTCAACCAAGCATTAAGCCACGGGCAGCAGATCCGAGGCCACTGTTTGATATGGCACATTGAACAACCTACGTGGCTAGAGATAGGAGACTGGACTGCGCAGGAGCTCGATGAGATCATGGAGGAACATATCAACAAGTCCATGACGCCGTACGTTGGAAAGGTTGCAGCTTGGGACGTTGTCAACGAGGTCATCGCTGACGAGCCACGTGGCGAGATGCGAACCAGTTTCTGGTACAATATCATGGGAGCGGAATATATTGACAAGGCATACCATCATGCTCATGCAGTGGATCCGGCAGCTAAGCTTTGGATCAATGACTACTGGGTCGAGGAAGCTGGACCCAAGGCTGACGGATACTACAATTTGATTGATGGAATGCTCTCTCGTGGGGTGCCATTACACGGCGTGGGATTCCAGTGTCACTTCAGCGTCGGCCGTCTGCCAGATGAAGATGACCTGAGGACCAACATGCAACGATTTGCTGATCTGGGCGTGAAAATCGCCATGCTGGAGATTGACATCCGAATTGATCTTCCTGTTACAGCTGAAAAGCTGGAGCAGCAGGCTACCGACTACGCCGTGCTGGCCCGAGTCTGCATGAATATAGACGGGTGTGTTGGGCAGACAGTATGGGACTTCTCGTAAGTCCAATCTGACAATACCGGCTGCTGATATTTCTGACTACCATTATAGTGATACCTGGAATTGGTTGCCAGAAGGAAGCACTCAGGGGGCAGCGGTTCTATGGAATACCGACTACGAACGAAAGCCAGCTTACTATTCTACCATTGAGCAGTTGCAGCAAGTTGATCAGCTTTATGATGTTAGGATGTATAGCGAAGGCGCCTAGCAGGATGCTAGACGTCGCCACGGATTTATCTCGTGTACCCCCGGCGCACTCCAAAGCTGAAGGCTTCATGTATCCGGAGGAACATATCCAACAATTAAGCAGTACATAGACCCTGCGGTACGGCGACGTAAGATAGTGCATTCTTTCAGCAGGATAACTATGACAAGACCTTATTACTGCGGGCTATCGTTTCGTGCTTCTTCCTCAATGCCCTCGCATATGCAGTGGCCTATGATCCCATCAAGATATCCCTTGAACGAATAGTAAAATGGATGAGGAGTAGCATGGATGGATCCTTTATAAAAGTGATTCCCTATGCAATCTTATTCCGATGGCTTTCATTCTATCTGAGGCTCATTTATTCTTTGCCAGGGACTCTCAAACTTGAATATGAACAGCTTTGTCCTACGGCCCAGGAAGGTCAGCCAGCATACCCGACCTAGAGGGGTAGGCTCCTGGGTGCTAAAGGAGCCTAAAGTTTATATGTGATAGATATGAATACAAGTATATCGCCAAATTCTGGAAAGGAAAAAAAGTCTGGAAGAAGAAAAGATACATATCAAGAAGGGAAACTCGTTATTGTGCTAAAAGCTTTTCAAAGAACCCCTATTCTGATACTGAATGCTTCTTGGACTCTGGAAACCAATGATCCCGGGTACACTATGCGCTAGCTGCTAAGCATCGTGTGTTTGTGGGTCTGACCGGTGAAGTGGAAATGAGAGTGCCTTTGGACTTAACAGATTTTGTAAAATAAGCTTCTAGTGCCTGCTTGAGGTAGGTTTTAGAATACAAGTGCGTGTAACAGAAGAACACAAATCTGCTATATTTAATAAACGAGGAAAACAATTCTGTTCAACAGGACTTGCGCTAAGTTAACCGACTAGACCAGCCAGAATACATTTACCAAAACACTTCAAATGCAATACAGTAACCCAAAGAATAACCAAACAGCCGCCTGCGGTGATATATAACGCTTGAGCAAGGCAACTCCGTTCCAGCAGAGCGCGTATCATACAGAATCTCATGTAAAGGTTTCACTAAGCCTTAGGCTTCGTGGTTGGCCTGGTAGGAGAGGATTTCTTTGTAGAGGTGACTTTCTTCGTAGCAGATGGCCTAGTCGTGGCTGAGCGCTTCGTTGTCCTAGGAGCCTTGGTTGTAGTAGAGCGTTGGGTCGTAGCAGACGGCTTAGTTGTGGTTGAACGCTTGGTTGTAGTTGAGGGCTTGGCTGTAGTAGAGAGTTTGGTCGTAGCGGATGGTTTACTAGTGTTCGAGGATTTGGTCGTAGAGGAAGGCTTGATGGAGGACGAGGCAATACCAGTAGGGAGGCAGCGAGCGGGAATAGGTAGGGCACGCTTCTTCTTCGCAGGGGCATTGGCGAATTCTTTGTGAAGTTTCTGGACTGAGTCATCGACGTGCTCCATGAAGCTCTCCCATTCCGTAGGCGGAATGGGATCAATATTGCGAAATTCAAACAGCGGGACCCGTCGATCTGTATTAAATACCTCCTCGGTTGCCTTTTTGAGCCCTCCGATAGAACCGTCGACAGACTCATCAAAGGCTGAGAGCATGTCCTTGCCGCCCGCGGCCTCCTTGATGGACTTGCCATCAAGTATAAATTCCTTCCCGGCCGCAATACCGTCAATCCTACACATGCAAGGTTCGCTGCGGATATCGCGTCATTTACAGACTCTGCCTGGGATGATCTCACCACTTCTTCACATTCAGAAAAACTCCATCGTGCTCCATCTCTAGCTTGGCAAAAACATCTTTCTTTGGCCTTGGGGACGCCGGTCTTCCGGTACAGAACCTCTTGTCGATACTGTCAAAAAGCGGGTGAGTGACCAGCTTAAGTTTGGAGTTTCGAGTATTGACCTACTTTGCCGATAATTTTCCAGATTTCACCACCGTTTCATAGCAGGCAAGGGTTTCAAAGAGCTTGAACAGGTCGCCTGGAATCTTGCTTTTGACCTCGTTGAACAATACGTTAAAGTCGGTTCGTGGCATAAAGGTTGTAGCCAACTTCGGGCTTGAGCCTGGTTGCAGTGATTCGATAGGGAACCGGCTGTTGTGGGCTATTTTGGCGTAGGAAAGCACAATGGAGGCAAAGGCTAACACGTCATCGCCGACCTTGTTTTTCTCCATCCCGTTGGGCTTGGTCTCGAAAAAGTCTTTAATCACCAAAGCAGGCTTCTCGCGGAATACCGATGACGGGAAGCCGTTCAGAATGTTTCGTCGTTGAGGCTCCGGGCCGAGTTTTTGTTCCACCATGAGGCTGTACACCCCCTCCAAGGGCATCGGCACCGTGACTTGGGGGACCATGTGATGTCCTCGGGTCTGCGTGTCACACTGCTGGCCAAAGTCAAAGGATTGCATTCGGTGTCAGAAACCTGTATATTATTCCTGTCGAACGTGGCAAACCAATTGAGCTGAAAGTCGTTAATCTCCTTGTACACGCATGTGTAACGAGGGCTTCCGTGACTTACAAAGTTCGATGACGCGGCTCTTCCAGCTCTGGCAGCATCTCCTGAGCCAACCTTGACCTTCTTGCCATCTAAGATATACTCTGGCTTAAGAAGACCAGCTGCCTCTGTTGTATCTGATGTGAACTGGAAATTGGGGCCCTGCTGATTGTCAATGAGCTTTTTCTTGAGCCTGTCTGTCTCTTCTTTGCTGCATTTGGCGTTTCTGAAGGAAAATTCAAGTGATTCAAACTCGGCACCGATGCCAGGTTTTCCATCCGCCGTTGGCCCAGTGAGCCCGTCACCGATCTGGGCTTCAAGCGCTGCTCTGCATTCATCGTCTAGCGCCGGAAGAGCAGCAGCAGCAGCAAGCAGGGATGCCGCAATAAATGATAACCGCATGGTATTACACTGTGACCGTCAAGATGTAGAATTCGAGAGAAAGATATATGAGACGGGAGAGATTTGATGTCTTTCCGGGTTTTTGTAGGATGGAGTAGATTTCTTTGGATCATTGCTTCCCTTTCATGGGCATTACACGAGATTATATACTTATCACCGCTGCAAAACTCGCAGAGCAGAGTGATTTGCTAACGCTGTTTACAGCTTCGACCGCAAGGTCTTGCGCCATACGCATGTTGGTGGGAGCTCATGGCTGGATCATATCCGAACCAACAAATTGACCGACGGTAAAGGAGCGTGCAAGGCGTGTCAAACCGAAGCGGGGTGGCTCAATCTGACGTGAGGAACCGAATTGGTAGCATTTGTTGGTCTTCAGGTTTTTAGATGACCACATTCGTCAGATGTTGGTATAAGCTGAAACGTTGTCATGTGGTATCGGTAAGCCCAGAACAGAGACGGCGAGAATGTGGCGTAAGGGTCTCAGGAGCTCATCAGCTTGATGTATAACGATGAAACGTACGCCAAGGTAAATATCATATTCCATGTTTGCTTTTTCGTAGGTTCTAATACGGCTTCGCCTCTCGCTTACTGTTTTCATTTGTGCCAAGCAGTAACTCACCGTTTATTGTAAATGGGTGACCTGGGACGCCTGTTCTGCCAATGCAACTCGCTTATCCCTTCACCCCATTGAATATACCAAGTACCTCCATATCCCCGTTTCGAGCTTTATCACCCACGAGACCCCGAAGTATCCGTTGGTGGCAAAAATGGGCTGAAACATTGGCAGACATGCGAAGACCAACTCAACCTAAGAATAGCACCAACAAGAGTAAAGTTCGAATGTGAAAACAAAAATGGGGATTTTACATTCCCGTCCCTTGGTTCATCTTTAAAAGCTTGGCTATATAAGAAAAGAACATGAAGGCGTTATTGGAAATTTCCAGCACTCTTTATCTCCAGTCCACAATACCGCCACCAGCGATACCTCAATCAGCAGGTCTCATTAGGGATGTACCTCAGGCATACTCGGGCCACTTTTTGATTGGTTCAGTTAGCGACGAAATTAATTGGACTCTACATCAGGCAACGGAGTTTGAAAATTGATCATCGTCTCTGGATCAGGAACAAATAGGACACTCAGAGTCAACTTGTCCCTACGACCACCATCCACTCGACCATGGCTACCTCTACCGTTCTTCCCTCTTCTCCTCCTACGCAGTTCAAAGATTTACCCGTCGAACTGATGATTCGAGTTATATCCCATACGCTACCAGAGGGGTTCGAGAGCCTGGCACTCAGCTGCAAACAAATCCACCGCCTTTGCGTCCCCTATATTGCCCACCATAATCTCCTGAGCAAGCAGTATCGAAACTTCAGATACATCCCAGGCCATCGGCTTGTACGGAAAGACCCCCGCAATGCCTTTGAATTGCTCGGGCGCATCGCCGCAGAGCCCATCGTAGCTCGTTATATCCGGCATGCCGACCTCCGCCATGACAGCTATAGATGCCGGTCTTTCATGCCTCCACTGCCCGATCTGGGCAATGGAGAAATGGTTCTCGACATGATGGCCAAATCTGCCCATGTTGCGCGGGCGGGAATCGACTACAACGAATTTTATGCCCGCCTTACTGAGGAGTGCAATAAGTCTAGGACCGAGCAGTTCTCTCAGAATGCCGCTGCCTTTGTCTTGACACTCCTTCCCAATGCCAAATCCGTTGCCTTGCCGCTGTACTGGAGACCGACCGAGGAGACCGACAAGCTTGTCAGCATCATCACGGCTGACGCAAAGATTCCAGGCCAGAGCTCATGTAGCTTGGCCAAGGTCTCTAGATTGTATACAAATTGGGAATCTGAACGTCCGGACGCCCTTGAATTCACCAGGCTATGGCCCTTGCTATCTCTGCCGAAAATCCGTACTTTCCATGGCGATGGTTTGACAGACCGAGACATTCTCACAGGGGCAGAGCGCCGACAACTGCCGCCTGGCCCCAGCAAGACGCTGGAGCATATTTACATGAGTGGCTGTATCGGCGAAGCTGCTATGACGGTATTCTTGCGAGCTGCAGTTCGGTTAGAGACATTTGTCTACTATCAAGATGCCGCGCAAGAGGAGTCAAATGCAAAATGGGATATCTATACTTTTATTCGTATGGTGGAGCGCGAGACCGGACCTCGGCTACAACGGCTCTACATCAACACAGCCTGTGCACTAGCTCCAGGCCCGTTATTGATGCGGCGTTTCACTCGGCTACGACAGCTCGTGTTGCCACTCGAGATTTTCCAGTGCTATATGTCCGACTCTGCATCGCGAATTGGCAGGCCATTCACTGACTTGACCAAGGACGATGCCAAGGCGCTTGGTCTTCGGCTCAGCGATTTGATCCCAGCATCGGTGACTGAGCTGACCCTCCTGTCCCCGGGGAAGGCTGAACATGCCAAAGCACTTCAAGTCTTGTTCTTTGATTTCGGAACTTTAAAGGCCACTGGACTCCCCGCCCTCGAAGAGATTAATTTGGAGTGTTTGGCGACTTGGGCTATTGCCAACACTCTTCCCACAGAACAGGTTTATAGAGAAACTTGCAAGGGTCTAGTGTTAGATATTGAGCTGGCCGGGGTAGCTGTAAATATTTGGGAAGGTTCTCGCTTGCCTTATGGAGAATGGCCTGGGTCGGATAGCTTTGAACATCATTGTTGTGAGATTTGGACTAAAGATTTGATAGACTAAGTCGGTTCAGATAACATGACTTTTACTATTTCTTGCTGGAGTATTGATAGCAAGCTTACTGTGGAATTGGGTTAACAATGTTTTGTCAGACCAGCCTCTAGCTTACGACCACCAGGGGAAAACGGCAAAGACCGGTTTGAGGAAGATTAGCCATCAACAGTTCGAACCAACGCACTGCTATTATTAGTAGCTGCAGGTCAATAGGCTGCTGGATGGGTAGATTTCCAGTTTGGATCCTACAAGGGTATATTCTCGTATATCTGACAAGTATTGGTGGCTGCATACGAGCTGAAAGCTGAAGTGGGTGTCTCAAGCCAATTTGTACAAGTAAGATGCAGAACCGTTGAGACTGCCGAGTAGGGTCCATTTTCCGAGCGTCTCAGCCCCAGGGAATGAATAAATATATATTCCGCACAGATCTCCAGACAGAAATCATGGGTGGTCTCGAATACTTCGTCACCTATTTATTCATTTCTCCACATCCGCCACCATGATCCTGCCCAGCATTAGCCTCGTCTTCTTGTCTCTTACACTAGTTGCTGGCCAAGTATGTAATGCAGACAACTGCTACCGAGCCATCAAGTCACTCGAGGCATCTAGCTCACCCGGGTTCTGTAGCACATATCTTGCAAGGTGAGTAAGCGTGAGCCAGTCCCATTGCAGAATCTAACTTCAACAGTGTCACAGCTGTTCCCTCTCCTGTTGCTACATGCGGCCCAACTCGCATCTCCAGTGCCTGCAACTGCCTGGAAACCGCACCTCCTGCGCCCACGAAGCAGGTCATTAACGGCGGATTCGAATCGGGCAATCTCGGCGCCTGGGTCCCACAGACGGCCGGAGGCTGGATCTCCGTCCGGGACAACTCGGAGAGTACCACGTGGTTTCCATTCCGCGCTCGAACCGGCACAAAGCTTGCGTGAGTCACAGCTGTCTGCATACGGAAGCTGTGGTTTTCTAACATATGCAGTCAATGGGGCAACCCTGGCGAGGAGATGCCTGACAAACTGTCTCAACAAGTCAATGTCATAGCGGGGACGAGATACGCTTTCAACGCCTACTATAGCATTCTGGATCTCGCCCTTGGTAGCTGTCACCTCAGTGCCTTTGTTGGCGACACGAACATCGCTGAAGTGGTTCTCTACCCAGGCGGCGGTGGTGGAAACCCTCCTAGATACTACAAGCTCGAGGGAATCTTCCGTGCACCTACTACTGCAACCACAGACTTGACCTTGCAGCTATGGTGCGACTACACCAGCATTGGTGGTGTTTTCGGCCTCGACGATGTTAGCTTTGTTTGAACAAAATATCGAGCCTAACTAGGAGGCGAGGCCTTGTTCAAGGAATTGATCGAAATCAAGCGGTTTCCTTTTATTTATTTATTTTTTGAGTTACGCTACGGTTCGAGACTGCGGAAGTGTCGTCGTTCGTGGTCCAATCGGCTGATGAAGCTGATTCCGCTTTCATCAATTTCACATGAAACTAAGTTGACACAACAATACATATGCTATCAACTGAATGGACAAAGACCAGGCCAATCCTAGGGATGCATACACAGCACCTGTGGCCTCTTCGCGGGTAGCAGTTCTTGCAATGCCGTAGCTTGAGATCATGAGGTCGAGAGACTTACTAGGTTCAGATGGCATGATCCTGATCTTAGCTCGCATCCCGTTAACCGATCTGGCAGAAAGCTTGTGGTACTAAACGAGGACGACGCTTTGTGAGATCGAGTCCTTCCTAAACCAGCTGAAGATTCCATGGATGCTTGAACCAACAAGCGGTGGCGATGACAGGGGCACTGTTGGCTCTCAGTCAGCGAAAGTTGCAATCAGAAGAGTGCTCTTTACAGGGCGGCATTATACCTTCCGTTTCAAGAGGAAATCCCGATCCTTGGTACCGCCTTGGCGCTCCTCCCAAGACTTGGTCTTATACGCAAGAAAGCAGGAGGACGACTGCCGGAGGAGCATACTCCGGGGCAAACTCCGTATCCAATCAAACACCGGTTTCATTGCCCCGAATTCAATACTTTCTCCAATGCAGTGGGATGCTATCCCTTCACGTATCCCTGCGAGGAGGAGGCCAAGGTGTTGGTAAGATTACTTGGATGGGGTCATCCACTCACCGACTCCTTTAAAGACGGGTCAGAGTGGAGTGAGTCCTGGATCATCAGAGATCCCCAGAACCAACTCTTAATATGCTAGGTAGTAAGAGATAATGGAGCGGACACAGTAGACACATAGCAAAATGGCGGATCAAGTATAAAATATGATCAGATGCGCCATGTCTCAATTGCTTTCCTGCCTCGGACCACTTGGCGTCGCCAATGACAGGATAATCAGGTTCAAAATATCTTGTTTCAAGTTCTCTACAACGCAGCCTGACGACCAATATGTCTACCTCAAGTTGGACTCTGTTATCTAGGCTTGCTGTATCATCAGCCCTCGTCTCTCTGGGCCATGGTATCGCCATCCCCCGTTCCGTGCTTCAAGCACGTCAAATCAGCGACCCATCGGAGCTGCTCGAGGCATATGACTATGTGATTGTTGGAGGTGGCACAGCTGGGCTTACAGTTGCAGACCGGCTGACCGAGGACAACAAGACTACGGTCCTGGTTCTTGAGTCTGGCTCTTTCGCCAACCCAGCAGACGTTCTTCCTGTGACAGGGGGTGGAACATTTAGACAGCCGCGAATGCAGCTAACATCGACGCCCCAAGCAAACCTCAATGGAAAGACATTCCCTGTCATCCTCGGTCATATGGTTGGTGGAAGCTCTGGTGTCAACGCCATGATGACCGCGCGTGGCTCAGCTGAGGATTACGATCGTTGGGGTCAGCTCTTTGGCGAGGAAGACAACCAAGGCTGGAACTGGGACGGACTTTTGCCCTACTTCAAGAAGGCAAGTCAAAAGCCCTCCGAGGGACAGAGCAGGAATTAATCCGATAAACAGGCAATGACCATCAACCCTCCACCTGCCGACCTTACAAAGCGCTTCAACATTACATATGATGTCTCGTACTGGGGTACAGAGTCACCAGTGCACGCGACGTTTCCAAGCTTCCAGTATCCAGGCTTAGGTGAGTCGCGTTGTAGATGGAGCCAGCGGAAGGCGAAATCGGTACCTTGCTAAACGCTGTGCGCAAAAAACAGATCCTTTAGTCAGCGCGTTTTATGAGCTGCCTGGTGTTGAATCGACACAAGACTCTGGTTCCGGAGGTGCTGGTGTATACTGGTTCCCGACTTTTAGTACGTGCTGTCCAGTTTCAAAGTCTGAAGTTCAAGCTTTGTCTCTCTCATTGCTAACATTATGGTTAATTCAGTGGACCCCGTAAACTTTGAAAGGTCGTATGCGCTCAACGCGCACTACGAGAACCTGGGCCGACCCAACTACCATATCCTAGCTGATGCACCTGGCCGCCGCGTCCTCCTCGAAGATGGCACTGCCACTGGTGTTGAATTCGAGAAAGACTCTGAGATTTTCCAGGTGTCAGCCAGCAAGGAGGTTCTTCTCGCCGCTGGTGCAGTTCACACACCGAAGCTGTTGCAGGTGAGTGGTATCGGACCGAGGAAAGTCCTAGAGTCCGCGGGCATAGAAACCATTGTGGACCTTCCCGGTGTCGGCCAGAACTTTCAGGACCACTCTTCTGTTGGAGCGGCGATTGAGCGTAAGCATCTCATTATACGGACCAGGTTAATCTTGTGTTGTACTGACTTGGATTGACAACGTACAGTTCCGGGCTTGAGAGATATCCATCCAAATGCGAATGACCTTTCCGCTGATCCAGAGTTCCGTCAATGGGCTGAGGAGCTCTGGGCTGCCAACCGAACCGGTAGGTCTTGGAGACTTAACGTTTTACGTGTCGCTAAGGTCCTTAACAGGTCCTTACTCTATTGCTTTCGGAAACGTCGCTGCCTGGCTACCCCTTACAGCCATTACTCCGGATAACTTTGAGTCTCTCGCTGATGAGCTGGAGAACCAAGACCATGCTTCGTATCTGGCGGATGATGCAGATCCCACGGTAGCAAAGGGCTACGTCGCACAGATGCTCGGCCTTGCTAAAGCCATGCGATCCAAAGATACAGTCTTCTCGCGATACTATGTGAACGCAACGACTGGAGCGACACGACCCATTCTTAACCAGCCCTTTAGCCGAGGTTCTGTCAACATCGATCCTGCTGACCCGTTTGGCAACCCGCCCATTGTTGATTACCGCGCCCTTAGCAACCCTGTCGAGCGTCAGGTTATGGTTGAGCTGATCAAGTGGTACCGCCGATACAACTTTGAAACATCACTCAAGTCGCTCGGCCCAATTGAGGTCGCGCCTGGCACAAACATTGAAAACGATGAGGACCTTGCTATCTGGGTTTCCGAGGGCATGAATCCCAGCGACTACCACCCTGCTGGAACTGCTGCCATGATGCCGCTTGAGCTGGGTGGCGTTGTTGACCAGACCTTGAGTGTTTATAACACGAAGAACTTGCGTGTGGTTGACGCCAGCATCATGCCCGTGTTGCCCGGCGCCAACACCTGCCAGCCAACGTATGCTGTTGCTGAGAAGGCAAGTATTCAAATCCGTTAAATCGTTCATGACCTATAGCTGACATTGGATTTTTATAGGCTGCGGACATAATCAAGTCCAAGTCAAGAAATTAGCGGCGGGGAAATGCTGAACCCTCCCTACCCCTTGGGCCAATTTGAAGTATATTAGGAGACAGATAGTGAATGGAAAACCTATTAAGGACCGAAACATGTCGGCACCCCGAGTCTGCCAACGCGTATTGATGCCTCATACTATGCAATACAATGTCTCATGCAATTGCCCTTCGTCACTGTTATAGTTGTGCTGGGACAAGGAGTTGAGCAAAATACATGCATTTAGGATAAACTACGGTGCATTATGGATAGCTGCGATAATGAACCCGTCAGGTAATTCGGCCAAGGCGGTGTGGTGGGAGGGAACCACGAGCATGCTATGGCTTGATGTACCGTCGTGCTGGTAGTCATGATGCCAAACTAGAACCGCCAATGAGAAGATGAATGACCGTCCAATTCCTGACATGTCTAGGACCTGTAGGCTGTAGTCCTGTTTCTGAAAGACGGCGGGGCTCGACTCGAGCCACGACTCAGGGCCCATCATCGGCGCTCGCCGTTATTTTCCCTGCATAATACATACATACACAAGAGATCGCGTTTAATTGCTTCGCAACAATCGCGGGGTCGCGGGGTAAAAGCGGCAAACTTCATATCCACACGGTCCACTGTCCGCTGTCCACTGTCCACCAGGGCTTCCATTCTTTGCCGCACCGTGATTGATGGCGCATCGGCGACTTGATATCGTCGCGGCTTCAGCCCAGGCAATTTGCTAGACTCCAAAATCACGTTTCTCGCCGGTCCGGTGTGGGCATTTGTCCTGTACCCATCACCAGGTCAATGCTGTTGAGGGGATATCGATCCTCTAATTCCTAGGGCGTGGAGGGTGGATAATGGCGCGTCACCTCGGGCTATTGCTCACCGCTGCCCCTTATTTATTAGTTCCGTCTTGACGCTTCTCCCCTACGAGACATTTCTCAAGCATCGCATCACCCGCGGGACCCGAACACCCAGAAAGACTGAGGCACCCCTTGACACAAAGATGGCTCTTGATGCGACTCACGCCATCATCCACAATGAAGGATGCGACCTTCACTACTGTTACAAAGGAACCGGTCCGCTGCTTTTATTTGTACCCGGTGGAAACGGTCATGGACGCCAGTTCTACCAGCTGATGGACCGGTTCGCCGACCGCTATACATGCGCCACCTTTGATCGACGACAAATGACGGCCAGTCAGGTTGCTGTTAACAAGATACTCAACCCTTACCAGCAAGCGCGGGATATTGTTGCCATCATTAAGGCTCTGGGCTTTGCGAAGGCAACCATCTTTGGCAGCAGTCTAGGAGGCTTGCTGACCTTTGTGGTGGCCGCAGAGTACCCAGAGATCGTTGAGCATATGATATCCCACGAGGGGGCATCCTTCCCACTGCTGCCCGATTATCCACAAGTCTTCGAGTGGACCTTGTCTCTGATCGACATGTGCAACGAAAAGGGATGGGAGGCTGCGCACGCCGAATTCCGGAAAATGTTCAAGGGCTACGAACCAGCCAAGGATGGAGGGGTTCCTCGGATGAAACCTGAAGCAGACAACACTATCAACTTTTGGAAAAACGAGCTCCTCGTGGCAACGACCTTCCGACCCGACCTTGACCGAGTCAAGAAGAACGGAGTCAGCGTCGGGCTTATGCGGGGGGTTCTGAGTGAGGATGCTACCTACGCGAGATGTACCTATGAGCAGGAGAAGATTTTGGAGTGCGAGAGATGGGATGTGCCAGGCCATCATACGGCATTCGAAACTCAGTGTGACGTTTTCCTGCCACATATGGAGAGAATGTTGGATGTACTGAAGAAGAAAGCGAGCCAAGCCTAGTTGTGTCATACCAGTGGTCAATTCGGGTGGCATTGATGCTTCCACATACACATGGAAGACGAAAGGATTCGCGAGATGCCCCTAAATATATGTAAATCATGTCCTCTACCCAGTTGATCTCGCTTGAAATATGGTATAGGAGTTTCCCTGGGTTGACGGAGTGTAGGAAGTATGGGATTCTCGATCGTGTATCCCAATAGCATAGATACTCGATACTCATGGGGCTCCCGCCAACGATGTAGACTCAAACCAATAGAGAACAGCTGGCAGAAAATACCCTTGTAGCTACGGGTATGGTTGTATAAAGGGTTTCCCAGCACCATACTGCAATTTCTAAATTTTCCGCTGGGATAGTAGCATCGAGCATGGAATGTACGAGAAAGCCACTACGAGAAGGATGTATGGTCCATACGCATCATCAACCACATATTTTTCACCAGCCAGAGTATCTGGGTACTTTACAAAAAACACTTTCCTCTTTCCTTCATTCTCTCTTTCTTCTGTCGCCAAGTTCGAGCCTTGGTATAGCAGATGAATGCAAAGACGGTTCGTCTCTAGGACAAAGAAACACGAATCGACCCTTCAGGAGCCCCAACAAATGTGTATCGAAGTGAATCAAGACTGATGCCCATAACGTCGACTACAGGTTGCTCCCCAGGGACCAAGTCGAAGCCATTGTGGCTCAATTTCATGCCTTTCTTCTCCTCAAACACAAGTCCTTTGATGGGACGGTCGCTTGTCATGGCAATCTGCGTGTCCGAAACCATCTTGAATCTGACTATGCGTGAACCGAAATCCAGGTATTTTATAGGCTGTGGCCAGCAGGTATTTGATGAGATCGTATCGCCATTCGAAGAAACTGTGGCATGGATGACATATGCGTCGTATTTTCTTGGATCAAAAGGCTTCTTTTGGTCAATTTGAGGATCAAGAGGCGGACCGTCATGCTTGTTGTAGACCTCAGTGATGTCGTTTGCTTGAACGTTGACCTTGATGTGACGGCTACCTACCACGTCTTTTCCAGTGCCGATGGAAATAAAGCGTACAGTCACGTCCACTTCAAGCTCTTCCAGTCGACTATTGGCGATCCAAAGATCAAACTTGTTATCCCGAAACGGTGCAGTTGGGTCAGCATGGCCCGCCGTCCAGCTGTGATATGGACGAGAGATGCCCACGGCAACGGGCTGCAGTGCTTTTGAAATGGCATAAAAGGCGGGTTTCTTGACGAGGTGATAGTCAACGATAGCCCAGCTCGTGGTAGGCCAGCAGTCGTTGAGCTGCCAGACTAAGACGCCTCCACACCTGCGGGCATGCCAGTCTCGCCGCCAGGACTCGTAAGCATATTTCATGGTGTCCGACTGAACGATTTGAGTAAGGTGGGTGAATGAGGCAAGGTCGTATTTGATCTTGAAATTTTCAGCAATGTAGGTTATCATACGGCGCTCATGGTCGAATGCTTTGTTTCGGAAGTCCATCATCATCGATCCGGGATGTCGTTGCTCGGGGTCCAGAATCATGTTCTGGATTGTTTCAAGGTGCGGATACGCCTCCACTTTACATGTTTCGTTAGAAACAGCTCCAAACCATTGTGCAATGCGGGGATCTTACTGCCAAATTCACTAATGAAGCGTGCCGAGAGTATAGGGGCCTCCTGGTAGCGGTTCATGCCGCCGTGCCAAACTGATTCGTTAGCCACATGTAACCGAATCTAAGCGTGCCAGTGGAGTAACTTACGGTCCCATTGATGCTTGTCACCTACTGTTGGGTCGGCAGTGTGTTTTCCATCGCCCCAGGGGCTGCTCGGATGGTAGATGGCGGACGGATCTTCCTCCTTGACAATCTTTGGCAGCAGGTACTCGTAGGTATATCTGGCAGGAAAGGTTGACTTCAACCAGGACTGGGGGTCCTTGTCCTCGTAGTTATACTCCAATTTGTACCTCTCTTGCACCTGGTAGTCTTCATTGTTGCCAGCCCAGATGACCAGCGAGGGATGGTTGCGTAGACGACGAATATTTTGTCTGGCTTCTTCCTCCACAGATTCCAAGAATGATGGATAGGTCGGATATGAGGCGCACGCAAAGCCAAAGTCCTGCCAGACAAGGATACCGAGCTCATCACAAGCATTGAACAAGGCGTCATCCTCATATATTCCACCTGAAACTGTTAGCAGCTGAGGAAGGATTCGGTGGAAACACATGCCTCCCCATATGCGAATCATGTTCTGGCGTCCCTCAATCATAAGTTTCATCCAATCATAGTATCTGCTGGTCGTCATTTGGGATAAGAAACTGTCTGCTGGAATCCAGCATGAGCCACCGCAGAATATATCGACTCCGTTGATGCGGAAGAAGAACGATCTGCCCAAATCATCCGCTTTCTGCACAAGCTCAGCCCGTCGGAATCCAATCTTCTTTTCGATGCTGTCCAAAGATAAGATGGCTGCTTTGACCGTGTACAATGTCTGTTTTCCGTAGCCAGCCGGATTCCAGAGCTGAGGGCTCTCAACTGTGAACTGAGCCTGAGCCAGCCCATCAGGGTTGGTTGGGCATTCCACCTCAAAGCAAGTGTTGCCATCCAAACACATGATGACATCCACTGTTGAAGTATACTTCCCGCGTGTCAAGACGAAGATGGTTCCTGAGACGGTAGTAAAGTCTTCGCTTAATTCGTACTGGACCCAGATATCGTCAATCCTGGAAACAAACTGCTCAATGTAGATTGGTTTCCACGGCCCCATTGTCAAGGTGATTGGACCCCAATCCCAGCCCCAGTTGTATTGGGCACTTCGCACCGGAACTCTGCTCGCTTCTGTTTGACGGACATAAAAGGTGTGTTCGTGGCTGTGTTGTTCCAGTAACTGACGGCCGCGAAGCACGGTCGAGTCGAAGATGATTTCCAACTCGTTGTCATCTCGGAGATGCCCGGTCACGTCAATTCGATGTGCCAAGAACATGTTGTCTGCTTTCAGAATCTCGACCCCGTTCAGTACGACGCGGGCAAACGTATCCAGACCTTTTAGTATCAGATCACTGGTTGAAGCACCATTCTCATGATCAGTCATGGGCCTTTTGAAGCGCAACTGGTACACCCATGATTTCTCTCCAACCCATCTCACCGCCAGCTCGTTGAGATCTAAAAATGGATTAGGTATCCTATGATCATGTGAATATTTGAACAACCCTGTTGAACATTTGACAATACCTTTTGTTTTCAAGCAGATCTAGGTGCACCTGGGTTGGGAGACGTCTGGCTGGCAGCCAATCTTGGGGTTGATCACATTGTCGTAACCTCCAGCCCTTGCTCAAATCGTGACGACAGCGATGCATGACTAGATTGATGTAGACTGTTGGCTTCAGTAAACTGGGGGATGGAAGCAGTATGGCCTCAATCACGTCTTGAGTGGTTTTGCAAGATTGCAACTTGATGTATGCTGTACTCGAGGTGCTACTCTTCCATAACTCGGCCAGGCAAGTACCGAGATTGGCGGGGTTCCTCCACCTTTGCCAAAGCGAACCATTCACGACCGACAGCCATTACGTTACCTGATGCCGGCTTTCTGAAAGTCCACCTGTTAAATTTATTCGCCTGCAAGCTAATGCCTTTACATTAGTAGCACAAATACATCAAGTGTATGTGTTGATATCTGTATATACAAGGCGCATCGTGCTTTATTGTCTCGCCTGTTTGGTGATGGCATGAGGAACTGTTAGAATGCCATCTAGCTCAAATCATCGTGGAGTGTGGTGTTCTTCGTGAGGATAAGAGATTGTAGTTGCACGGGCGCTCGTCTTTGTTCACCTCGAGTCGACAGGCGAACATGTGGTACATCACGGACAACGCCAGAGCGAGAGCATCTTGTGCGCTATATCTATTTGCGAGAATGGAACACAAAATCCCAGAGATGGACGGCAAGATGATTTGCCCTTCCCCTATGAACAGCTGTGCTCTTTTGCGCAGGGCTTCACAATTTTCGTTGGTCTCGGGTAGCATTGAAACTGTGTCAGGTCCTACGTGGGCATTGCGATTTTGTCCCTTGGACAAGAAACAGCTGCCAAGCCTCACTCAGTTGGATAAAAAGCAATACCCACATGGCTCTGTCAAATCTATACCAATTAACGTAGGAGAGGCGGTGGTCTGGGCCTTGTCACATCTGCCCTTTTGATTAAGAAGTAATGGAAGGACACCGGACAAACCAATTGTCAATGTCTTGGTTTTATACATGCTCGTACCCCAACAAGACGGGAACAACGTAAACTTAGGGGACCTCGGTTAATAAGTGAATCAAAGTCAGAAGGGAAGAAAAGACGGACAACCGGGTCGAAGAAGGGAGGTCTAAAGCGTCGCCGGTTGGCCGAGACGGGTGCTCGGTGACTTTCCCGGGGTTGGCCAACCTTATAACACCACGGCTAAGTGGAGAGATAAGCATAATGAAAACTTTGATCCGAGAACAAGAGGAGTCGTTCCACAGTGGTCTAGAGTTTTTTTACCTTTTATTTTTCTTCTTTCGCGGATGGTCTTCGGGCTTAGACTCTTGGCCAGGGGTGAGACCCTCTCCTTGCAGCTCTAGTGAGAGGTGGTATGCTCCACAAGCCTGGACAGGTGGTTGTTTCGGCGCTGTGACTGTGCCAAAAACTGGGGCCAAGACGGGAAGAGGGTTCAATATTACCAACAGCCAAGACGGGTACTCAGTGGTACGATCCCGCTTGTTCCGCGGCAAGTTGAAAAATACGGCGAGTCTCGTGAGGCGAACCGTGATCGGTCCGCTGACGACGCGTTCGTTCGGCTCCTTGATTCAGGCTGCCTGCCGCTGCCAAGTTACCTTTCCCATGACAATGCCGCTCACCTTACCCACGAGACCTGACATCCCCCCTCACCCGAAGACCTCCTGGCACCAAGTAAATAACCTTACCCATTAGCCAAGAAGACCAAGACCGGAGAATCGTGGGGCTCCGCACAAAGCATGATGGCGCTGGCTTGGAATTGTGGGAGGCGTGGAGGCTACGACGCGATCCGCAGGGCTGGTGGGACGGTGCAAAGGGTATAAAGAGGATATGGCCGTGGCCGCTTGTTGTCCATGTTGGCTCAGGGTGCGCCATCTCGTCTTCGCAGAGTCTGGTATCACATTCTTCCACCGTCTTGCTCTACAGTATGGCTCAATCGGACAAACAGGACCTTGCGGTTCCAGTCTTGCGAGACGACATGACCAACGCCCCCATGGCTGAGCACGCTCACATTGAGAAGTCTGGCATGGTCGCGGACAATGTAGACGCGGCTTACGATGAGGAGAACAAGCCGACCGCTCTCCCATCTGTCACCGCGCCTATCGAGGCACTTGGCATTGAGAACTGGCAGGAGCTCGAGAAGAAGCTTGTCAAGCGTCTTGACATGACCCTGATGCCGATGCTCTGGGTTCTTTACCTCTTCAATTACCTTGACAGAGCCTCCATCTCGTATGTCCTCCACGCTCCATGCAGTCCATACTGTGTTGACATAGCTTCAGTCAAGCTCGGCTTAGCAGCTTCGAGGCCGATTTGGGTCTAACAGACACCCAGTTCGCGACTGCTGTTGCGGTTCTGATCCCTGGGTACGCCGTTAATCCATGCTTTCAGGATATGGCAAGCTAACCCAGCATTCAAGTTACATCGCAGCCCAGATTCCCTCCAACATGATCCTCCCTTACGTCCGCCCGAGTCTATATCTTCCGTGTTGCGCCATTGTGTGGTCAGGCGTGTCTGCCGCTACGGCTGGTGTGCGTAACTATCACGGACTGCTAGCGGCCCGCGTGGTACTTGGACTATGCGAAGCGCCCCTTCTTCCAGGTGTAAGTTCCCATGTCCAGAGGCAACGAATCAAACTGACCGTTCAGGCCATTTACATCATGTCGTGCTGGTACACCAGGAAGGAGATTGCTCTAAGAACCGCCATTCTATATACTGGCCTGGTTCTCGCCATGGCGAGCTCGGGTCTGATTGCCGCCGGTGTTTATGCTGGACTGGAAGGAGTCCGAGGCATGGCTGGTTGGCAGTGGCTGTTTATTGTCCTGGCAATAGCCGGATCTGTCTTCGCTGTAGTGGCTCTTATGCTGCTGCCTGATTATCCTGACTCTACAACGGGCTCTGCAAGATGGTCCATGACAGAGGACATGCGACGCCTGGCAGTCGCACGCATTCAGGCCGACAGAGTCTCTGTCCCCGACGCCAAGAGCCACAGCATCTGGTACGGCTTGAAGCTGGCCTGCTCCGATTACAAGACATGGATTTTTGTTGCCATCAACATCTCCATCTCTGCGGCCTATGGCTTCCTCAACTTCTTCCCTTCCATTGTTCGTGGATTCGGCTTCGAGTCCAGGACAACTACTCTGCTCCTTACAGCCCCTCCCTATCTGTTTGCTGCTGTTGGGTCGCTCATAAACGCGCGCAGCTCGGACCATTTCAAGGAGAGAGGCTACCACATGGCTGGGCCCGTCGCCATAGCAATCCTCGGATACGTGGTCTGCACGGCTACAGGCAATGTCCCAGCCCGATACGCTGCGTCCTTCTTGTACATTGGAGGCATGTTTTCGGCGAATCCATTGATCAACACTTGGATCGTTGGCACTCTGGGTCGTACGCCCGAGAAGCGCGCCACAGCCATTCCCGTCATCAATGTTCTCGGCCAGATTGGCAACGTCATCGCTCCGTACTTCTTCCCCGATCGCGATGAGCCGAGATACCTGATGGCTTTCCTTCTCATGATGGGCTTCGCCGCCATCGGCATTGCTTGCTGCATGTTCCTGAAGTACATCCTATGGAGGCAGAACAAGAAGCTCTGGAAGAGATCACAAGAGGAGGGTGTTGCCTACAACCCTTACACTCTCTAGTCGGACACTACTCGAGCATCTTGGCACGCTTAACCAGGTTACCTCCAGTGGCGCTCTCAAGCAATGAAAATGGCCCATACCTAGAGGAGAAATGCCTATCAAGGGAGCAGAGGAGGGCCCATGGATTAAAACACGAAAAATTCCCTGTTTTTCCGTCAGACTCATGACCTGATCCTTCTGTAGCGAGCTGAATGAGACTTAAGACAATGACCAAAATCAGATTGCACTCCTGACGTGTGTGACGAAACTGAGGGTGTGGAAGGGACGTTAGGGATCACACTGTCAACGCATGTTCTGGGGCTATATACAGTGGAAATGTGTGTTTCAAGCGAGGTGCAGCAGTACTCGTGTGATGGCAATTTGTTTCCAAGCTTGAATCGATTGCCCATGGTGTCTTTGAGTGGCGGCTGGGTCAACCGGACATGTACCTGTCTCTGATCCAGGAAGTGTATGCTTAAGATTACTGAAAGGTTTGGTCGGCTGTGACTATCTGAGATATATGAAACCTTTCTACAGTATGCCTCTACGATTAACTACAATGTGCTAAGGCAGGTGGCCAGCTACGATGAATCTAGTCACAGGTCTGGCTGCTCTAGTTAAGCATTGAGATCGGGCTGCTCATGAAGCCAATGTTAGCAACGCCATACTCGGTAGTGGGAACGCTACTGGATAGTGGGAAAGCTTCCTTTGTCCCACTCATTCTTCATATCTGTTATCGAACAGAGGCGAAAGGAAACGATCCGGCTTCATATTCTCCATGACCACTTACTCCAAGTTAAGCGGCCTACCAGTCTCTCAGCAAATGAATACCAAGTGGGATATACCGAGAGACGGACAGTGAATCTGTATCATTTCATGTCCTCATACACGAGAGAGCCATGGATAACAATGACCTTCGTATGATGCGTCACATCGCCCGAAGACAAGCATGTCTCCATCATTCGGCACAGGCGGACCCTACATAACCCACCCAGCACCATCATTTGCCACCCTGGAAGCGGTTGGGGGCAAAGCAAAACGTTAACCACATGTGACTACGTGAACCCAGCCTTTGAGTTGGAAGCTGTCCTTCCTCGGGCGACTGCATCTACACAATACGCCTAGCGGTTCGTCACCATGTAGATTCGGAGTGAGACGCCATCGCACTCAGATTTTCCCTGCACAGAAGGATTTTCATGGCAGCATCACCAAGGGAAGGGGGTGTGTGGACCTGTGCTACTTGAGTGATGATCAACCATCCAAGACTAAGGATTCAAGGAGGAGTGCGCTAGAGCTCACCAGACAGCAAAGGCAAAGTGCTCGATGGGATTAAGAAACCTAAATCATTTTGGTATCCGCCTGCCGTGGATCCATCGGTCTGTCCTTTTTCACGGTGACACTCGGTTGGGCTTCAAATATTCTGGAATCCGCTGGTGATATGCGGCCCTGGGGCAGTTGTCTGACGTACGCACCGACTACATATCAGGGGCTCATGACTTGCTTCAATTACTGCAACACAAACTGATGAATCCTTAAGCAAAAGGCTCGATCTAGCTGTGCGGGAATGCCAAATAACGACTGCCTCGGGTAACTTCCCCGTATAGAGACTAGCAAAATTTACCTGTGGCTTGGTAAAGGGAAACCACACGAGGCTCACCTCTCACAAGTACGGTCCAAGTCACACCGAACGAAGAGGTAGTGTATGAGACCCGGAGGTACGACCCCTTTGATCAAGGATGAGGCGGTCATGGTCGCACTGGGCCGGCCCAGACATGCGCCATCCAAGCCGCAGGTCTCGATGCTACAATTTAGGGCACCGCAGGACCCAACAGTGCCTCGGAGGGGGGCGAAATAGGATCCACAGGGCTAGTATATGCGAGTTAAGTTTGAAGCTATCTCATAACAAGTGCTGGTCATATCGACGATATCCGTCTAGTGCACGATGGTGACCATCTCAGAGTGGCCTGGAACATGCATAAGTTTTCCACACCCACCGACTCACTAGTACCTGTCTCTATTGGCTTCAGTAGCTGCGGGGGAGGCTTGGGACAGTAGTTGTCTCAGATCTCGACAAGGAGTTGATTTCAACCTTCTCGGAAGCCCGACGAATGAGCTTTTACTGAAAGACCCCGAGGACTAGGCAAACTCACATCCACGGGTAAGTTATATTTCGGCGATGGCAAGGTGTACCCCAGACACCATTTAGCTCCGGGTTTATTGCTACAAACTAGGTTCTGCTGTATCTACCATCATCTCCCTTGCTTGCGCGGCTGGTTCTACAGCGGTCTAGATTCTAGTCAATTGTGTATAAGTAGCAGGCTTCACCATTCATTGACCAAGATCTGTAAACAGGTTACTCGCCTTTCTCCAAGCCCATATCCCTTGTAACAAGATCTTTGAAATCATGAAGTTTGCCGTCTTCTTCTCCATGGTCTGTCTTGCCTCTTCCGGGGCTATTGAGGACCGAGGGGAGCAAGCGCCTGATTCTCGTTCAGTCGGTGATGTCGAGGAACGAGCGGATCCTTGCACCGCGGGCGGGTGCTACAAGACCATCAACCCTGAATTACAGAACCTCGTTAATAGCAAGGAACTATGCGTCAAGGCTATCGAGGGTTATATTGCCAAGACTGGCTACACTCCGTGTGGTAGTCAGGCAGCCTACACGGAGGCATGCACTTGCGTAGTGAGTTGCCTTTTATCTGAGATCCCCCACCCGTTAACCCTTCTTCAGGGCCAGCAACCAGCACCGCAGCCTAGCACAAACGAGTGTGGCAAAACAGATTGCTACAAATTCATTTTCCCGCAGCTTCAAAGAAAGATACAGACTGCCAGTGCCTGTCAAAAAGTTGCAGATGCCTATGTTAGCGATAAGAACAATTATGTACCGCCTTATTGCACCAGCAAGGCAATCTCGGCAGCTTGTAATTGCGTGGTAGGTACTCGACTTTCTTGTTACCACTTGTACTAATCCTCGCTTCAGGGCCGACGGAAGAAGAGATCGGCTGCGAAATCGTCCTATGACCCTGCCAAATTCGACTACTCCTGTGGCCGTAAGGATTGGCCTTGCGGTGCTTCCCAGCCCAGTTGCTGCCGTGGCCTGAGCTGCAAGAAGTTTGATGGAGGATACTACTCGTACAGCCTTTGCAAGTAATTGGATTGGAGTGTCTCGTGGATATCAGCAAGAGTCTACCACAGAGATCATGTTGGATGGCATGAGTGGTGCGTGTCGCCGGTCGAAGAGGACGGTACATACTGAGGCACGCTCTGATTATCTATCCCATCATTCTATGCTCCGATGAACTATTGATATGCAGTCTATGCTACAGTAATGCAAATTTGCCTCTCTGTAGAGAGGCCCTACTGCAATGGTGACCAATGACATCCCAATTATCACAGCGTGCTGCGATGGGCATGAATGTGGGATTTCCCGTTCGTGTGCCCCAATGGGATACAGACCAGTGACTTCGAGGAGGCCCCCTCTGACAATAAAGACAACACCAGATCAATAGATAACAGAGATTAATAGATAACAATTGGTTAGAAAATTCGATTGAGAAAAGCTTGCCCATTAGGGGTACAAGATCAAGAATTGCCACACTGCAATGACCATGAATCATAGGAGAGTTCCCAACAGAAAATGGGACCCAAGTCAGCGACTCCGACAAGACTGCATCTAGCAGTAGGGATGATATTAAATTAAAATGGTGTCAATCATTACTGTACAGCGTTTTCGGACGGTATCTCTCATTCCTCTCCTCCGCCAGCTCTCACAATACGCCATTCCCCGTATCGCATCCAACCATCAGAACCTTCTAGCCCGACTTAATGGCAGCCTCGGTTTCCTCTGACAGCACAATTTGCCGGTGATGCTTGCTTCGTCCGAATTGCTTCCCACACTCCTTGCATGACCACTTGACCTTTTCAAACCAATGTCTACGGCCCGGCAGAGGCCAGAAAAAAACATCCATGAAAATCTCCATTGCTGGGGTCCTTCCATCCATTTGCGCCTCCGCCACTTTCTTGCAGTGAGGACAAGTCACTGTGGTTCCGCCTTGGGTGCCCAAGAGGCTGATGTCCCTAGGCTCTTTATCTGCGTTGGGGTTTCGGACCCAGGCGCCATCGGGCTGGGGACTAGGTCGAATTAGCACAACACCACGACCTATGGACCAGATGCTGCCGTCTTACGTTGCTTGCTGAGCATCCATGAGGTTGAACCTGGCTTGGTATTGAGCTTGTAACGGGAGTGGAGTTGGCGATGTAGAGCAATCGTCGCTTGTTCAGTAGGGAATGAGAAGACAGATAATAAAACTCTAGCCCGAGCTCGACAAAATTATTTCAATGACCTTGAATGAGGAGAAGTTCAATCAGAGAACAATGTGGCAAGCCTTGGTCCTTTATAATTTCTCGGCCGAGTGAGATGTCTGCTCGTTCATGCGCCTCCAGCATCCGTCGTTCTCGCTTTGCTCGTTCCCGGTCCCAGGAATCAGCTGTGCCTGGGGCTGTGATCGGACCAGGCACATGGATCTCGTTTAGTGGCTAGTCGCGCTAAAATATGACACTAACCAGCCCTGTGTATGGTCAACATGCTTGTTTCGTTGAGGGTTCATTGTGCTGCGATGCCGACATTTCTTCTTGGAAACCCAGGGTTGGACCTTGATCTCCGTGGTCCGGAATCACAGACCATCAGTATAGGAAAGACACCAAGTATCGTATTTCCTTGAATCTGCCTAGCTATGAATTCCCAGTCATTCACCGCCTACTCCATAGCTTGGCAGTGCTAGAATTGATGCAACTCCTTGGAATGGTCTAAATATAGCAAGAGCATCCAATACTACAGCGTTCCCCAGCTCCCTCATTTCTCTCATTACTTTGCGTACCAACTTTTAGCGGCCCATGTTCCCCCTTTTGGTCTTGGCCAAAGGATCAACATCACCCCCGGCTTCAGCTTAGTGCAGGCTTAACCCAGAGGCGTAGTACACAGCGCTGTAGCCAATTTTTGCACTCACGATCCCGCCTGGTAGACTTATATCGTCAGCCTTTGCACCAAAGACGTAATTTGCAGCGCTGTCATGGCTGTGCTTGCCAAGTGGGTTTCAGTTTTTAGTATACACCGCTGTAATGGCAGGGCAAGTGTCCCACTCACGATCTCACCAGGTGGGCTGCGAGACAGGGAGCGTTGAGCCCCAGCCTGTGGGCCTTGACCTCAGTCCCGTTGGGGAGGATCACATTTCTCTTTCCCTCTTATATTTGTATTTATTTCTTTTCTCTCCATCGCTCCCAAACATACAGGTTCATGTCGAACCTGCCGCCCATGGCACCAACGAAAAGAGCATTTGAGGATAAGCAGATCGCCCCTTCATACCCTTTTATGAGTTTATTACTTTTCTGAGCTGTTAATAATTCCGGCTTTTAGCAAGTCGGAATACTTATCAGCCTATTGTTTCGATCGTCATCACCATCGTCTCCGGGGTTTGGGCTACTTCAACATTAACACAGCAATCATCTGTCTTCGTTCTTACTCTCGACTTCTCCAGACGCAATGATGCTGGCTTAAACTCGCCAGCTCACTTTTCAGGGCCATGTTCTCGAAAATTTCAGCATCGTTTTTCTATCCACGATGGCTGCACTAACTTTATCCTACATCCATGCCCCATCTTGACTTGATGTGCGGTCATATATGTTGATTGTGTGGCGAACGGTGGCATATCCAACAATAACGACCACTGACCTGTACACTTGTCGAAGTGGCTTGAAGCGAACACTACGAATGGATATTGGGGGTTTGCCCACCGACTTCTTGATCTCCACAAGCTAAATGCGTTGACTGTGAAGCTAGAAACTGGACTTCAAATACCAAAGCAGGGAATTCGCGCTCGGCAACCCCCATCTATGATCACTTCCAGCTCACTGGCCAGATGCTGCCCTTTTCACCAGCAATGGTGATTATGGATATGCGCCTATTTTCCCGCGGCCCTTACTGCTACCTTCTGCTGTATTACGCAAGTCTTTAAGAATCCGGCACATCACTGCCGTCTTGGCGAAAATGTCCCGCACCACACCCCGATTGACGAATGCCAAGGACAAATGATGACCATATTGGTGAGATTCATAACGCATTCAACGGGGCGTAGGTGGATAGAATTTGAGGCCAAGCGTTGATCTCTGTTGGGCAAGGATGTCTCAGCTTTTCTCTATAGATGGTGATACCCCTCAGTTGAGTGAGGCGGAAATTTCTTCCCTACATTATTCTTCCTATTCTTTCATTACCCTCCGTTAGCATCCAAAGACAGCATTTCACATACCAAAGATCTGTAAAAGGCACCAGAAATGGCCACAGGGAGTCAGTATTGGCTTATTTGCCTCTTCATACTGGTTTGCCTAGCCAAGCCGGCACTGGCTTTCGGCGCAGGCAACATCAGCAGCAGCTCAACCATTGAAGGCATCAACTGGCGACATGGAGACATCGAAGATGCCCTCCTGGGTATCATCATGGCACGCACCATGAATAAGAAAAACAAGGCGTTTTCCAAGGTCATGGTAGCGCGGGTATACTTTGGCAATTGGCTGCGCGATTACTCGCAGGCTGTAGATGTCGGCACCATCAAGAGTGTTTCGTATGAGGCCATCAGGCTGGTGGTAGCCATCCTAGGTTTCATGAACTTTGGTTTCGGTTCCAAAGAGTTTGAGGTCACGCCCGAGCGTCTGGGCTGCTATCGCCCCGAAGAGCACATCGACAACCCTAAAGGCTATGCCGCTGGTGATGATGCTCGCCGCTACTGGCACGGGCTGCGAGGGCCGGTTGACGAAGAGCTCGAGTTGGCCATCGATCCGAACTCCGGAATGCTCAACTACATCGCGAACGAACACGCTGGAATCGCCAATTCAGCAAGCCTACTACGAAATCTACTGGGTCGATGCATAGACTTGGCTCGTATCCACGCTCGAAACGGTAACGAGGACGCACTTTATGAGTCTATGCGGCTTTTGGGCACTGCCTTGCACTGCCTCGAGGACTTCTTTGCACACAGCAACTACATCGAGCTGGCGCTGATCGAGATGGGTGAGCGCGATGTCTTTCCCCATGTCGGACGCGATGTACGAGTCCGAATCCACGGCTCTCGCCATGGTTCTGTGTACCCCGTAGTGACAGGAACCTTTGGCGAAGTCGACTTCCTGCATTCTGTCGCCGGTGAGGTGTCTGATAAGCTCAAACAAAATGAGATGCAGGAGCTGGAGCAGTACTTGGAAGACGGCAAGAACAACGATACTAGTCTCCTAAGGAATCTGCTGAATATGATTCCCAGCTCTCTTTTTGGAGGGGAGAATCAGGAGCAGAAGATGAACGAGATTCAACAGACCTCAGCCGACGCACAGTATATTCAGGCCCAACCCCACCAAGAACCTGAAGAGATTACCAAGTGGGTGTCTGATATCTTCCGACAAGTCGTGCCAATCATCGAGTGGCATGACAGGATTATGAAGATCATCTCAGATGCTCTGCCCAGCATTCCCATTCTGCCAAAGATCATCGAGCAACTGGAGGACCAACTCAATGCATTTGTTATGGCAACGATTGCCCCATTCGTTGTGCCCGTCCTTCAACAGATACAGAATGAAATGCAAGCCGGTTCCGAAGGTATTATCGAGAGCAGCAAGGCAGATCAGCACCGAGTATTCGAAGATGATGATGCCAGCGACCCCACACATTCTATGCTGTCCAAGGATCACTTCACGAACGTAAGAGACCTGCTTCATCTTCCAGTCATCAAGCTCCAGACTGACTATCCAGCTACTCAATGAACCCGCGGGTAAGACGGCCTTTGAGATGGTCAAATGGGTGGTTCCGCAGATCATGGAGGCAATCGATGATGAGAGTATCGACATTGGCCGTACAGTGAATCGAATCATATACGGAGTCTTGCATCATCCAGCGCAGAGACACCACGGCCACGATGGCGTGCCAGAGGGCCGTGAGCTGTTCTTCCGCTCAGTGGAGTCATGGTGGAACTCGATGCCGCCTGAGCAGCAGGATGAATACCGTCAAAAGCTTAGCCGCGAGGGTGTAGAAAACGGCGAGAATCACAAAGAAGGACAATGGGACAGTGGCCATGGGCATGGCTGCCTTGGTAAACTGGAGCAGCATTCCCAGCATGGCAGTGGCGGGAAGAAGCAGTCCTGGGATGACAAGATTGCTACCGCTGCTGCAGATGCCATTATTGACGGAGTCACCAATGCTTTCTCGGGTATGCTAGGCTCGGGGGGCAGACAAGGTAACAATGGTGGTTCAGATGGACCTGGCGGTATATTCGGTGCGGCTGCCTCACTCGTTGGTGGAATCATAGGCCAGGATGACAGCGGCAGTGGAAGACGCTCACCAGGCGACCGACAAGCCTATGATAACTCATCATCATATAGCCAGCCAAACTCTTGGTCAGATTCACGGCCGAGCTATGGCGATGGCCAAGAGTACAGGGAGCACTACAGCCCTCATGACCAGAACTACGGTCGAAGCTCATATCAGGACTATCATCGCCAGGAACCCTCCTATGATCGTCTGTCAGATTACCAACGCAACGGTGAACATTCCTACGGCAGACAAAGCTACGGAGATAGCTATAACAGCCCTGCCGGCAGAGGCGAAAGCGCCAGTTACTATGAGAGTGCTGAAAGTACTGAGCACCATCATCACGGATCAAGCCAATATGGCAGTGGAACCTACGACAGTGGCTATGGAGGTTATAGAAGCCACGATCAAGGAGGTTACCACGGGCATCACACACAGGGATACGGTGGCCAGCCCCCATATGGAAGTGACGGCAGTTACGATGGATATTATCAGAGGCGATATTAATCTGGATAGTACTCCCTGGGGGCATGGAACATGATATATTTATAGAACATCACCATGATTGTTTGCATACGGTCTTATTCCTGTTTCCTCACTGCAGGCACCTAGTATTCGGAGACAATACAAACTACGACGCTGCCATCACTATCCCAACCCTGCTACTACTAGACGGCGGACCGAACAGTGACCGGTGCAGTGTAAGACAGGTCGACCACACTCCTAATGGTGCCGGGACGACAGTAGATCTGCTTGCCGAGCCCACACGCCATTCTGGGGATATTTCTACAATATGTGGCCTGGTTCATGTCGCCTGACATAGGCAGAGGACGCCTGTTGCGACCGTCACATTCGGCGGCGCGAATACCCGCCTGAGGGGCGGCCACATCTTCTTGAAGCCTCAATCATGCGGATAGACGCCATCTGGACGCTCGATGCGACCAATAAATATCCATATCGGCGATGTAGATGTTCCTACCTGTGCACCCAGTTGTTGTACGATGGCCTTGTAGTCATTATTAACCCGGTTGCGCACACTGTTGCCACCCAACTTACAGGGAAGTTGTTACCGACATTTTCTTGTCCTAGATTGTACTAATGAGAAACAACCAAAGAACAAAAGCCTTCCGAGTTTAAATAGAATAGTGTCCATGAACGGTTCGGACTCAGAACATGAAGCTCGGCAGTACCAAGGAATATCGCACTACAATAGAGAGGCATGGGTTCCAGAGATATTCACATACGCTCATCACCCGACACTTCGAACCAGTGTCTGATTATCCGCTGCTAGTGTTCGTGAATAAATCAGCCTTGAGGGTTTCGGTTAAATTGTCGCTGACTATGATACGTCGCGGATGCAACAACAACCAGCCAATCGGCCACGCGTCTTTTCTTCAGGTGTCAGGCTCTTGAAGTACCAATGGGCGCATTGATGGAGAGCTACAACGCAGAGGCGACGGAATTTATGGTTTGTATTATCAGCAGATGAATTGACCTTGCTCATAGTTCCTGAGCACATAAGATAATGGATGTCTTTCATAAGCAAACTACCCAATATTGTATTCCTCGTGGAACGTGCATCTAGCATCAAACCAACCCCCATCACCATATGGATCACTGGGAAGAGTAACAGAATTATGAGATCCCCTTGATGTCGAGTCGTACGTGGCCATATTGCAGTATGGCGCATGCCAAAGGAATCAGAATACGACCCATCCATATTGGGCGCTGATTAGTTCATCAAAGCTGCTCACATTCCAGAGCCTAAACCGTGGAAGTTTGTTTATCGCCAAGCTTAGCGCAATTCCATTGACACGGTGCGTGAGAGCTGCCAATTCGTTGCTTCCGCGCAACACGGAACCCTTCCCATCCGTGGTGGCGTGCGGCTGAAACTTAAAGTCCACCCACGCCGTTGGAAATTGTCAAGTTCCAATCATTTCCCCCCATACCTACCTGGTAGCCCCGAGCTGAATATTAGCACATCGCACTGGGGAACAGGTGACACAGAATCATACGACCAGTCTTCATACTGGCGAAGTGTAATCGACGCCATGACTGCCTTTGCTGCTCCATTGCTTACGATATGGACACGGCATCTTCGGCTAACAACTAAGCAACACAAGCGAAAGCTTCCCATGGATGTGTGTTCTTAAGTGGCGCCTTCCCCCTATCCGTTGATACGAGTTGGGCTTGAAAGCAAACGACTTTACACCCAGACCTTGAAATCCGCTCCGGCTTGTACAACGCTTATAACGCCTACCTTTCCACCATGGCACGCACTGGCACCGCCCACAAGGTTGTGTCTGTCCTTCTACGGTTTGGGGAGTTTGCTTGTGCTGTTATTGTGCTCGGAATACTTTCTCGCTTCTGTTACCTCCTCAGCATCTCACAGGCTGATGCTGATGGACGAATCGTCTATGCCATGGTCGTGGCGAGTATCGGAATCGTCTATTCCATTCTTTTCTGCCTACCCATCAAGTATCTGTTTTTCGGATTCCCCTTGGACTGGGTCCTGTTTGTGATGTGGCTCGTCGCCTACTGCCTTCTCCAGACCGTAAGGCTCTTCCGCCAGCAGACGACTCAGACCAGAATTCAGCTGACAATTCTCAGAGGACTCATACTCACGCTTGCTCCGCCGATTGGTATTATAACTATTGGGGATATTATTGGGGTTGGTCATGGAGATACGGACCGGTAGGAAGAGTGAGGGTTGACGGAGCTGGGTGTGGGGAATGGAGAGCCGTGTTGGCTTTCTCCTTTATCGCATGGGTCCTCCATCTGACAAGTGGCTTCCTGGTGCGTTACACGCCGAGTTTCCTTCACAGAACAACCACTGACAAATGTCCTAGGGAATATATGTATTCCACGAGTATATCGACGTTGCAGAGACCAAGCACGAAATCAAGCAGCAGACTGAAAAGCTGAAACGGTACGTTATGACAACACAGTTGTCTATTGAGTCGACGCTAACGATGTTCCAGCCACCCTCCTCAGGAAAATGGGTACGGGCGACAAACGGACGCACGCCGAGACTCACCAGTCTCTCAACCATCCGAGGCCACCGTTCCTGCTTCGACAGTTTAATAGCTCACAGGACATGTTCATACTATCTCCTGCCGCGGGAGACCTTATGTTCTCCACCCTTTCTCTCTCATTCCGTTAATGGACTTGGAAGGGGGATGTGATGAATACCAATCATCACCAATGCGAGTGCTTGATGGTTATGGAGTATTTACGCACCTGCAACTTGTCTGCAAATAGTAACACGAATGACCATATCCAGCAATAATTCCAAAACCATGCTTATATTGTAAAGCGTGAATTGTCACAAAATATCCCATAATGACGAAGCCGAACTGGGTTGTTGTAGGAATTTGAAGCAAAGCATGATGGCAATAGGAATGTTAGGGATATCGGGCCACTGTCGAGAAGAGCAATCAGGTCGTCGTAAACGATATTTCGACGTGTATGTTGGTAAGGTAATCCCATCACCTCCACAACCCTCAGGTGTAAGGAAGGTTACACCCCACAGCACCCTTAACAGTGGTCTACATCAGTTACAGTAGAAATGTAGCGTAGATGGTTATTCGATCACACAAATCAGTAGTAAATGTAATACCTATATTACAGGCAAATCAACCCGTCCGCTACCCTGCACGGACAGCCTGACGATGTCCACGTTGTTGCTTCTCTCTACTGTCTACGACTGCATTGGTTACCGGGGCACTAGGCACTGCTCCTACTGTTTATTTGCTCTCTACTGCTTCCACCTTAGGCTATATACTCTCTCCATTATCATATTATAAGCAAAGTTATTATGAGTCCGAGGTGGGCTCTTTTTTCTCCCATAATTGGTGAAGATGCCGATCCGTCGTCTTATTTACGCCTTCACGTGGTCAGGAGATCGGACGTTCATCGTCTTCCGACAGAAGCAAAGAAGTTTGTAACGCCTTCAACTAGCGAGCCTCAACGATGGCAGACAGGTATTTTCTATCTTGCAACCCGATAAGCAATCTCACTCCATGTAGAACATGTCAATTGACACTCCGCCATTCCCGGGCGTGAGCACGCCAACGGCAATGATGTTGTTGAGCCACCAGTATTTGTCGCTTCCCGTCTCGAAGATACCGCGTAGATAAATCTTGCCATTCTGCTGGGCCGGTCCTGATGTCTGAATAAAGATATTGGCACCATCGTCAGTCTGAAGCTGATAACGTGTGTCTGCGTTAAAAAGCCCCTTGGAGTCCGTGATACTCCAATCAGCTCCGATATTCAGGATTCGGCCTCGGAATGAATCAGTATAACCCGCTCCGCTTTCTCATGTGATGTATTCAGGCATCATTTCCATTCCTATTCTGAACTCACCAGCTAATCTTGGTCCAGCAAAGGTACCACCAGTAATAGGAATCACATTGCGAGACCCTCTAGGCCCTGTCCCAACGTTGACAGACGGTCCAAGTGTGCAGTTCAGTGTGTACAAATGCGCGAAACCGGGGATGGATGGTGCTGCGTTAGAGACTGTTGACAACAGGGCCGTAGCGGCAATTATGGTAGTTGTGAAGAATGATGATAGCATTATGGTGCTGGTCTTGCGGTACGGTGATTGTATTGAGTTGAGTGGCGTCCCCAGATCCGTCCGCATCAGGTCCCGCGGATAGGACAGTGGTGTCTGGTTAAATAGACATTGTCGCGGGGCAAAAGCGGGACGGGGGAAGCATCATCTGGCTAGGCCTCAGTCCCGTTCATCGCCCCCTCTGATCAACAAAATCCAGGGAAATGTGTGCGGGGAAGGGAAAACGGGGGACGAGCTGCTTTCCCAAGATGCGGCATTTCGGAACAAGAGCTGGATTCTGATAAGCGCTCTGCAACTGGATTTGGCGGACAACGATTAGTTCTTTCTTATTAATACAATTTGAGATTCATTCCACCTTGTTCACGGCAAGACTGGGCGGAACGTAGCCACCGCACCACAGCCTTGGGTTGGCGCAGGCTAATTGAGCACTTGCCGTTGAGCTTTGGTCAGCTGAGGAGAAGATTAGATGCAAACGATTGAACCCCCTGGTCGGATCGAAACAACCAAAGGCCCTCTGGTCCTCCCAGATTCGACCCGCTTGAGAGAATCGTACGAACCCATGACCACCAGTCTACATGGTCGAGAACGCATACGGTCAAAAGAGACAAAATGTTACATGGGTGCACATGGCCCTGTACACGAGACCCACCTAATATATTCTATGGTGTAGCAAAATGTGCATATTATTTGGTAAGGGGGGAATGATCCTGGTTGGATAACTTCCATTTTGATGAGTAACAAATAACCAGTTCCAGTCTGCAAATTTGTTAAGGGTTACTCTAAAGAGCATCCTATCTACTATTAGTTAATAATACTTTAGGAGGTTAGTGTAGTATATAAAGAAAGGGGGGATATTGGAGGCTGTATTTATTAGTTAAGGTGACTTCTATACCTCAATTCTTATGCAAGTTCCCTGCTCTGCATTAATTAGACTAGTATAAAGGCATTATTACTACTACTATTGTTACTTTTTCTTGTAAGCCTGGTCTTTATTACACTGGTCAATAACAATCACAGTAGACCTAACTATTTTGCTACCTCTAGGTTACTCTATAAGGCATAGTGTTTATTATGATTGTCTGTTTGTATATTAGCTGGTCTGGTGGCAACCAAACGCCTATTGAGGGCTGGCCAGCTGCAACAATATTGTAGATTAGGGAGCTAATTCCCTAGTATTAAAGATATGCTAACTCTGTCTCTACTACAAGGAGGTTATTGTGGCTAGCGTGTCTAAAGGCACCAGCTGTTATTATATAGGTTGTATGCTCACTGGTAAAGGCACCAATAGGGCTATGGTCTAAAGTAGCCAGGCCATTCTCAGCTCAGTCTTATATAATATAAAGAAAGCAGCTAAATTACACAACCCTTAACATTTTTATACTGCCTTAGCCAATGTATTTAAAGCCAAGTTCACAGATAGGGTGGCTGCTAAGGCCATGAACTAGAAGAATGGCAGCTGCCTATGTATATATAATGCCTGGCTAGCCTATCTTATGGACTGAAAGGGCTGCCAAGGCTACTCCCTATAATAGTAAGCGTGCTTTCTATTACAATAGTATAGCCTAGCTAAGTGAGTAGTGATTGTTAATTACTACGTTTCGTAGAGATATTTGATTATATTATATGTGTCTGCTGGATTACCAGGATTATTAGCTAAAGCCCCATAAGAAGCTTATACTAATTTTCAAGCATAGTGTTCGCTGGATCAGCGGTTTAGAGTATTTCCAAGATTAAGCATAGGGGTCCTCTTCTAAGATTTCTATACACCCTTTCTAACGCCCAATTACATTCTTTGTTTTATATAGTATTTAAGACAAGGCAAGGGTATAGGATAGGAATAATAATGGGAATTTATATGCGCCTGCTATACTCGCTTCTTTACTAAATACTAAGACAAGGGCACCTATTGGACAGTAGAGGATAGAAGTCTAGTAATAGCGTTATATTTATTCCAAATTATTTTATACTTTTCTCCACTAGAAATATTATAACTCTATGATCTTACTATGGGAATCCTTTTCCTATAGCTTTTAGAAGGGATTTACAATGGCTACACTCTACTTCTAGACCAATGGGTTAAAGGGTGGCGTGTAAAACAAGCAGGCCATGCATCTTATAGTCTAGAAACTCACATAAATCGCAGGAATTTCCCTAGGTTAGATGCCTTGTGGCTGACTTAAGCGTGAAACAGTGGAAAGGGGGATTGAAAGATAACCCTGATCTAAAACGGGTGGAGGTAGGTCACCAGGCGTCAGTTCCGTTAGGCTCGGCACCAGAAGAACCTTAGTGCCATTTAGTGCACAATAGCCAGGACTAAGAGTTGCTACTATTGTTACTAGCATGCAAGCTATAAGTGCACCATGCTTAGCGCTTCTTACTGGCTTCTAGCAGTTATTGTTCTTTAGGCAAAACTGGCCCCAGGCCAAGTGCACAAGCGATTCATGTACAAATCTAGACTGTGAGATCTGCAGCCCTGTCTCCTAGCCAGTTGGCTCTATGCACTTTAATAATCCACGCAATAGTGGGCAGCGATCAGTAGGGGGCTTAGCCTCTTGTATTAGAGGAAAGGTATAATTAGTTAATGCATGTGCTTTTTGTCTCTCTTCGCAATCACTTAGCCTCTATCTAATAAAAATATATTAATTGGGGGAAGTTGATAATAAGGTAAGGATAGCAATAATAAGACTTGATTAGCATCTAACAATAAGTAGTTCCTTGGGGAGGTATGGGGGCTTTATGGGGTGGGAATGGGGGTATTACTCCTGAGATTTGCTATTAGAATGCAAGCTGGCGGGCTTTGCAGGTTGTAGTGGGATGATGTATTTGCTGGGTTAGTTATGATCTGTTTTACTTTAGGCTATACTAGAGTGTATCTTTACTGTAAGTATCTATCTAATAGATCTTTCCAGGAGGCATTTTAAGCTAATAAGTATTAAAGATTGGTTTTCCATAAATGTAGAAGGCTCTGTTATTTAATCTATGGGAATAGGTAACTTCTCTACTGAGAAAGCAATATTAAGATGCTAACTATTCTTTCTATAGTTCTTACCTAGCCCTAGATTGAGTAACTTAAAACCGGCTCCAAAATCCAACTCTCTGCCTAGTATGCTTATTTGACCCTTGTATGGGGTCTCAAGGGCACTATAATCATGTTTCTCAGGCGCATAATAGTGGGCCTAAAATAACATTATCTGGTTAACTATATTAGATATGCCTGTATTGTCTCCTATATAGCTGTTTTCTTAACTGTCAGTGCTTGCCATAGAGTATAATATTTCTTTGATAGGCTAATATACTGCAGCTCACCTTTGGATGTTTCCTGTATTATAAGAACTGGCAGTAAGTATTGGCATGGTATCAATATTGGATTGCAACTGATTTTTTGCTAGGGTATATCCTGATCCTGAATATAAGTTAATTCCTAATCTAGATTTAGGATGCCATTTGCTAATAGAAATCTAGGCTGATGTATGCTTAAGCCGCAGAACTTCCTTATTATGACAGTGCTTAACGTTCTTACTGATGCCTATATTCTCTATATACCCATTTCTATACTATGGTAGCTATAAATCTCTCTAAAAAGTATATTGCCCAGTTCCAGTCCCTTTACCTATTTTATAACTTTGTAGAAAACTTACTATTGGTATACTCCTTAGCTCCAGTGTCTTTATTATTACAGTAGCCCTTATATATATGTATTTCTTGCTATCTACCACCTCTAGCGCTATTTTAATTAATAGATAGGGTATTTAAAAAACATTTATTAGTATTATAGCAGTTAACGCTCTAGTTCTCCGTTCTATATTCTCCCTAATGTTCTGGAAGAGTAGCTAGTTCTTATTATCACCCTAGAGCTATATAATAAATAGGGCAGTAATAGACAAAGGCATTAAGCCACATGGCCTATATAAGATAATGTTAAGCATTCATATAGATTAGAAGCGCAGGTCCAGTCCTACTGATAGCAAAGAATCCATTTGCGCCAAGAATTAAAAGATAAAGAACTCAATAAATATAGGAGGAGTGCTAGTAGAGACCAGCTACAATATAAGGGTTAGTAATAAGGAGGAGTTAGATATAGATTAAAAGTATATGGAAACTTTAATCTGCAGGAATGCGCGAGACATTGTATAATACAACTGCCTTATTGTTCTTGTCCATTCCACTACAAGGGCCACTAATAGCACCTGATAATCGGCTTTAACTTTTATTATTGCCTGGTTCACTACCAAGACAGACATCTCCTCCCGTCATGGCAGCATAATGCGATAGAGATAGGAGTTGTATGGATAGGTTTTAATTTCTTCACGTGATAGACCTTCATCGCAAACTATTAATAAACTGTTTCTTAGCCACTAGTGCAAGGTTTGGTGAACTGACTCATGTCCCCACGGGGCCCCTTCATTTTCCAACTGCGGGGTTCGCTGGGATGAATTTGTCAAACCTGCAACTCTCCATACATCCATAGCCTGTCAATTCCCAGCCACTCCGGCACCTCCCCAACATGTCAAAACGTCCGTGGAGCAGCAACGGCGATAGCCAATCTATCACCACGCCGGTGAGTTTCCTCACCGCCATATCGCCCTGAGGCCGGTGTATCGATCGCCTGCTCACACAAAGGAAGCATCCCTCCAAAAGACACTTCGAAATGGTTCCCAATTCACAGCACAATGGCCAACCACTGGCTCAGATTTCCAGGAACATCAAGGCATGCACTGTATGCAGGAAACACAAGGTACCTACATGCGCCAATGTATTACCACATCAGAAGACTGAAGACTGTATAGATCAAGTGCCTGATGGCAGACACTGGCCCTCCCTGCCAACGATGCCATGAAAAACATCTTGACTGTGTGGTCAGCAAAAATCTCCAGACCATCATTGATGAAAAATCCCAGTGAGTCGACGTGGATCGCAGCGCCGTATGCGTGACTCATCCCTCTCTAGGCTTGCGGAATCGATGCTCGCGGATATTGCCAATCTCTATGGTGCCGTGAGGGAGATGCGAGGCAGCATGGGACTGCCGGACATCCCCCCTTTGCACATTACTCCGGCCAGTGAGCAGAGGTCAAGTGGTACCAGCCTCTCGCTTGCAAGGGAGGAGGGGTATGGACCCTCGTGCGACAACTCGCCGAGACTTGCACCAAGTGACGACCGCCTGCCCTGCGTACCCATACAATCGCTCTACACCCTCACCAAGATGAGGGCACTCCGCTCTCCTGACGGTGACGAGGCCAAGCAGCCCCATGGCATCAACGACTTCATTTCATGCGGCAAACTAGCTTTGCCTGAAGCAGAACGGCTGTTCAGCATATACAAGGATCGGCTGGATGGATTCATCTACTCCATTGGATGTCGCTACCAGACGCTCGACGAACTCCGTCGCAGAAGTCCGATGCTCTCAGCTGCGACTTTGACTGTGGCTGCAATGCACGACGCCAACGCCAATCAGGCGTATGGGGTCTGTCGAAATGAGCTACGCAGGCTCGTAGAGAGATCCATGTTTCAGCGACAGGCAGACAGAGACTACTTCAGGGCTCTCAGTATCGCCTCTTACTGGTTGAGCGATCTCTCTTGGACATTATCTGGCCATGCCATTAGGAAGGCTGTAGAATGCAACATCCATAACAGCTACATCCAGGCCATCAAGGATCAGAGTGAGGACGCAGCCGACTGTGCCAGGATATGGTCAATCTTGTACATCTGCGACCAGCACCTGGCACTGCTATACAATCGGCCAGCCATCATCCAGGACGACTGGTCGACTCAGGATTGGGAGGCATTCCTGAACTGCACATTTTCGACAAACCAGGATGAAAGGCTCATGAGCCAGGTGGAGCTCATGGGAATCATGAAAAACATCAGACAACTCTTTGGTCCCAACACTGGCGAGGCGATTCCTAGGACCTATGTCGCCCAGCTGACCCATTACAACCGGCAGCTGGACCAATGGGTCGCGAAATGGACTGCCCGACTACCTGGTAAGAGACTCTGCTCCTCAAAATTCCTCGAGTTGACACGTACCTTTTGCAGAGCAACATCCCGGCATTGGTGGGTTTCCGAGAAAGGGAGCCAGGCTTCATTATCACTTTGCCCAACTATATCTCTACTCGCATATTTTCCGGGGCCAAGTGAGCCCCTTGCCGAGCTATCTCCTTGACTCAGCTTTGGCAGCCATCAACGCCGCCATTGCCATCATGGACTCCCTTCTCACCGACCCCGACGTGTCCAATGGGATTATCGGCATGCCGTCTTACTTGATATCCATGATTGCCTTTACATGCATCTTCGTTGTGAAGATCGCACACAAGTACAAAGATGACGGCCTGATACAGATTGGCTATGTCCAAGGCCAGATCACGGCACTTGTTACGTACTTGAGATCAATTGCCACTGGAAGATGGCACCTGGCTAACCTGATGATTGATGGGTTGGAGAAATTGGCAAAATTCGAGCCTTCAGCTGAGGTTGGCTTGGAGCGTAGTGAAAGCATGGGATCATCTGCCACCATAAACGCCATCAACGTATTCACACCCTTTCCAGAATACGACGGTATGGTGGCACGGGTTGACGGGAACCCACATCCAGCCATTGACACAACCTTCGGGCTGTCGCCAATTTATGGCTTTGATCTTTCTTGGATTGACATGGAAGTCTACAACGCAACCATGCAGATGTGTCCTGTTGACGAGATGCATTAAGGTTCAGTATGTGTAGCGAAACAAAACGCAATGCTATCAATTTTCCTACTCTGGCTTTCTAAAAGCCCTGGACAGCCCTGGGCCGATACTCGCTTTCCAGGTAGTCGAGCTCTTCTTGGGAGAAGTTAATCTTGAGTGCCTCTACCACCTCCTCGATTCGTTTCTCCGAGTTGAGTCCAACTATAGGATAGCAATCCTTTTTGAGGACCCAGGCTGTAGAGACCAGGGCCATGCTCACCCCCTTCTTCTTTGCAATCTCCTCAACACGGTTCACAATGTCCAAATTTGCATCTGCGAACCACCGATTGGTCTTGGCATCGTTCTGGCTTCTTATGGATTTGTCTCCAGCATCTGTTCCTTTTTCAAGAGGTTTGGCAAGGAGACCCCGTGCGATGGGACTCCATGGAATAATACCCACGCCGCTGGCACGACAAAACGGAATCATCTCCCGTTCCTCTTCTCGATAGAGCAGGTTGTAGAACGGCTGCATGGATATAAATTCTGTCCACCCGTTGGAGCGTGCAATGTATTGTAGCCGGGCAAACTCCCAGGTGTGCATGGATGATGCTCCAATATAACGGACCTTGCCAGACTGAACAACATCGTGCAATGCGCGCATTATCTCTTCTGGAGGGGTCTCGCGATCCAGTCGGTGGATTTGCAGAACATCTGGGATAGTTAGAAAAGGTCTAACCGAAGAAGCCGGTACAAACGTACCGATGTAATCTGTTCCAAGCCTCTCCAGACACCTGTCAACCGCGTGGAAAATGTGCTTTCTGCTCAAGCCCATCTGATTGACCAATGAGCCATCGTTGATGCCGGGAGGTCTCGAATCGTCATCCATGACTGGGTAATATATCTTGCTCAAGATAACTACCCTTTGCCGAGTAATACTGTACTTCTTCATGGCCTTGCCAATGATCTCTTCAGATTTACCGTTCGAATAGGTATCGGCCGTGTCCCACGTGTTGATTCCTTTGTCGTAGGCGGCTTTAATAAGTTTGAGGCCTTCTTCTTCATCGAGCACCCATGGCGAGCCCTCCCATTTGCTGGAGCCAAATGACATGCATCCCAGAATAATCTTGGAGATCTTTAGCCCCGTGTTTCCTAGCCTAGAGCCAACACCATTAGTGAATTGGACAGGGCATTGTGGATTCGCCTATACCTTGTGTATTCCATGGTTCCAGGGTCGTGTGATTCGTATGGTTCTTACAATGAGATGCCCTTGGCTGATTTCTTGATATATTGGAGAGTGAAGAAGTCGCCTTCAAGGTTCCCCTCACCCGCCCATGTTGCCGAGCACCCTTCTCCACCTTCTCCACAGCACATCCGGGTTTCCCCAGACTGGAGGAGTCCAGCTGGGGTGGAGGTTTCTCGGACATCTCTCCGAGCATCGGCAATCATGCCGACTGTGGGGATTCAGGACAACACTGTCTCAGGTATCGCGAACAACTTGCACACAGCGCATGCAGGCTCTATCCCTTTAAGTGTGCGGGAGGAGCAAGCTGGTCACTAACAGGGATATTAGCCAATAACCAATAGAAGAGAAACAGATACTTATTTTTCTAATAATGTCCTACCTTGATACTAAGTACCTCTAGCTACTGCCTTAGTACCTCTTTAACCCTTCTAGCTAGGCTAGCAAGACTGTAGCTTCTGTATACGTGGGGGCTGATTCAGCAGGTATGGGGCAGATACAAGCTTGCTCCTCCCGCACACTTAAAGGGATAGCATCTGACGAACAAGGTCAAGTGTCTCATATCTCGGCATTAGTAATACAATGCCTCAGCATGATGCAAGGCTTCTAAAGATGCTCTAAATGGATTGCTCAGACATAATAGGGTGCACATGACGGTCAATTGCTGTCTAGGTGATATCCTACTTCTGTAAACTGCGATAGAAAGCCTCCACGGCTTCTAGAACGTCGCCATCCGGTTTTAGACCTAAACCAAGCGCCCTACTAACATCAAATCTTGCGGGCCAGCTTCCCACGATTGCCTCAATCTTCGGGTCATGCTTCTCTTCAACAAAGCGCAGCGCCTCCTCACCCCCCACCTGTTTCAGGGCATCCAGAATCCCTTTCACAGTGACCGTGACGCCCGGAAGGTTGACAATTCTTGACTCTCCAAAGGCAGAGTCTGGAATATCCTTGATCTTGACCAGGTTCGCCACCACAGTAGCGGGAGAGCAGACCCACATGGCAAGGTCCTGTCCTACTGGCAGGACATTTGGTATGCCCTTCAGAGACTCCCGTACAATCCCTGAGGCAAAGCTCGAGGCAGCGGCCGACGGAGCGCCTGGTCTCACAATCACGGTGGGTAGTCGGACAATACGGCCGTCTAGAAGGCCGCGGCGTGAGAAATCGTTGAGGAGCAATTCTATCAGAATCTTCTCCATGCCGTAGGAGCTCTTTGGCTGTGGGAGCGTCTCAAACTCGCGGACCATGTCGCAGTTACCGTAGATGGCGCATGAGCTAGCGAAGACAACCACAGTACCTGGGTGTTGCTTCCGTAGAATGTCGAGGAGGTTCCTGATGGAATCGAAATTGACTTTGAGCCCGAGCTCCAGGTTGGCCTCGGCACCCCCTGACATGAGGCCATGAAGCACGTATACGTGGCTGTACTTGTTCGACAATAAATCTTGAAGAACCTTGTTGTCCGTAAGGTCTGCCTTCAAGGTGGATATCCGCTTTGCTTCTTCATCTGGAATATCCGGTACGCTTGGTTCAATGACGTCGGTCAGGGTGAGGCGCGCTTCTGGATTTGCGGCCAAAAGCGGTCCAGCGAGCTCTTGGCCGATGAAGCCTGCACCGCCCGTAATGAGTATGTTTGCCATGGTGAAAAATTAGTGGTCGTGTTGTGCAAGTGAGGAATGATGACTGTAATTGGCCCTTTCTAAACTCGGCTTGGAATGAACGCAGTCATCATCATGGCAACATATATGCCGACATCGCCATTCCATGCGGACCAGAGGACCATAGTCCAGTCTCATCCCTCCAAGACGGAGAAGTTGGGCTCTCGGGTCCAGTCGCAGTACAGCCCGATGGTGGGTCTCATCGCAGATGGCTGACTTAGAGCAATGCTCGGAGACAATGCCGCAAACTGAACGAAGACATCAATCTGCACAGCAGTGGGCCAAAACCTGAGCTACAAGATCAATGGGCAAAATATTCCTGCTATCGCATTTCTAGAGCCGCATCATCATCACGCGACTGTGGGACTGCTTGGAATCTCCCGTTCACCATGGCTGTCTACCCTGAGCTCCAGCTATCATCCGCGCTCGCAGGTTTACCCCCAGTTGCCACACAGAAACTGCGGGAGGAAATCCGCGATGAGGTCAAGATATCCGCAGATGGACCGCTTCTGGTGATTCTGGATGATGACCCGACCGGAACGCAAACATGCCACGACATTAACATCCTGACGATATGGGACACGGAACGGCTAGTCGCTGAATTCAACGAAACCCGTGCACAAAGGCGCGGAGGCTTCTTCATCCTTACCAACTCTCGGGCCCTGCATCCCGACCAGGCAAAGGCACTGATAATCGAGATATGCACCAATCTTCAAGCTGCATCTCGGCTGACTGGGCAAATGTTTGAGGTGGTGCTGCGCGGAGACTCTATCCTGCGTGGCCATTTTCCTCTCGAGCCTGAGGCTGTTGAACAGGTTCTTGGCCCTGCAGACGCTTGGATTCTTTGCCCCTTCTTCATGCAGGGGGGAAGATATACCATTGAGGATGTCCATTATGTCCAAGAAAACGACAAGTTAATTCCGGCTGCCGAGACGCCATTCGCCAGAGATGCCACCTTTGGGTACACATCGTCCAACTTGCGGGATTATGTTGTGGAGAAGAGCAAAGGAGCCATCCCTGGGGACCAAGTAACGTCCGTCAGCATTGACATGATTCGCACAGGAGGCGTGCAAAGGGTGCTGGAGTTCCTCCTCGCCGAGGTAGAGAACGCAACTTCCAGACTAGTCATTGTTATCAATGCCGTGGCAGATGAGGATATAGACGTCGTTGTGGCTGCTCTTTTACAAGCGACGAAAAAGGGAAGGCGGTTTTTATATCGTACCGGGGCGGCTTTTGTCTCAGCACGGCTTGGCATTTTTAGCATCCAGCCGTTGAGCGCAGCAAGTCTTGGCCTGTCTGGCACTGCCGGCGGTCTCATTATTGCCGGATCCTACGTGCCAAAGACGACGGCGCAACTCCAGGCATTGACTTCCAAGTCTGGCGATCAACTCACCACAGTTGTGTTGGACGTCAAGACGATGCTTTCTGCTCCAGGCGAGGCGGAAAGAAAACTTCAGGAAGCCATCAAAATAGCATCTGCCGCGATCCTTCAAGGTCAAGATGTCCTTGTCATGACAAGCAGAGACTTGGTTATCGGCCAGGACGAGAAAGAAAGCCTGGATATTGGCTCAATTATAGCTTCTGGGCTTGTTACATTTCTCCAGAGGCTGGAACAACGACCACGTTATGTCATTGCCAAAGGAGGCATCACTTCCTCTGATATGGCTACGAAAGGACTACGGATGAAGTGTGCAAAGATTCTCGGCCAGGCCTCCCCAGGTGTCCCCATATGGAGATGCGACGAACCAGGATCCAAGTGGTCGGGAGTAACATACGTGGTTTTTCCTGGTAACGTGGGGTCATCTGATGCTTTGTATGATGTGGTCAGTCGATGGAGGCAAGCTTGACAAAATGTAATAACATGATGATTGTTGCAAAGCCCTTTCACATGTACAATAGTGTTATGTGAAAGCTAACAAGCTTACCTCAGGTACGTTTCTCGTGTCTGCGCGCTATAAACAGTCTATGAGCAATCACATGCTTCTGGACAAAGCTGTCAAGGCACAGCGGGTTCATGATTCATTCGCGGCCTTATTGGACAAGGCAGAGAAACCAGTGACCTCAGCCCTTTGCAAGGCATGAATCGCGGGCATGGCAGGCGGCGTAAACTCTATCCGCGCTAGACCAAGCAGACTGACTGGTGCTCCCTGCCTCTCACCATTGCACCCACTCCGGGGTATGTCTGGGATTGGCTTGCTCCTTCGGCGAGAGTGCCTAGCGTGCTCAAAACTCCATCGGTGAAGCTTCCCATTGGATGGCCTCGTCACGTTCAAGGCCTTCACAACACTTCCCCAGACTTCCCCAACACCTCCACAAACGGTGCACCCCTCCACCCTCCCCGCAGGCAAGGATCGACTTCTGTTGGTGCAAGGCCGGCATGTACCAGTGAGACAAGTAAAGATACAAAAAGAAGCTTGATGTCGTCTGGTTTCCGAGCTTCGTCTCTCGACACACCGTGGAGCAGCCAACCTCCATCCAATACCCTCCATACATCATTTACGCAAAATTGTTACGGACTGTTACGGAGGGCGCGGCAACATGGCCTTGCAAACATCTCACTCTATGGAAAAGGACCTTGAGTCAATGGCGAAGCCTAGCGTTAGCCACAAGGAGATGAGGGGCGCGGGCGGACTCACGCAGGAAGAGCTTGAGTTTGTTGAAAACTTCCCAGAGGAGAAGAGAAAGAAGGTGTTGTCCAAGATCGACGTACGTTTCATTTGGTCAAAACCCGGAAGACTATATGACTGACGATGACAGTGGCGCCTTATGCCTATGCTTGTTATCCTGTACCTGGTTGCCTACATTGACAAGGCCAACATTGGAAATGCAAAGATCGAAGGACTGCTCGAGGACTTGCACATGACGGGAGACCAGTACAATATTGCCTTGTCCATCTACTTCATCCCGTACATTCTGGCCGAGGTCCCTAGCAACATGATCCTCAACAAGTTTCAGCGCCCGTCCCAGTATATGGCTTTCATCATGCTCATCTGGGGCGCGGTGGTCATTGGTACTTCCTTTATCCATAACTTTGCGCAGCTCTGCGTCATGAGAATTCTCCTGGGCCTTTGGGAGTATGATTCGTCAAAGCAAAATGGAAAGCATGCCAGCTAACGTCACATAGAGCTGGCTTCTTTCCCGGTGCGATCCTCATCATTTCGAAGTGGTACCTACCTCACGAAACACAGACAAGAGTTGCGATTCTTTACACATCAGCCGCGACTGGAGGTGCATTCTCTGGAATTCTGGCTTTCGCGATTGCCAAGTTGGGAGGCGTTGCAGGCTTGGAGGCCTGGAGGTGGATTTTCCTCGTCGAGGGTCTCTTCACAGTTGTCGCATCTGTTGGGACCTGGTTCCTGCTGGTAGACTCGCCAACTTTGTCCCCATGGCTTACCGACGAGGAGAAGAAGTATCTGACCCTACGTCAAGCCGCACGCAGGGTGACCAACTCTGGAGAGTACAAGGAGAAGACCTTTGACAAGGATGCCTTGATCGATGTTCTGAAAGACTGGAAGGTCTATCTTCTCATCGTCTGCTCGTGGTCCAACGCTGCTCCCAACTACGGACTCAAGTTCTCTATGCCTTCCATCACCAAGGGCATGGGCTTCACCTCGTCAAACGCTCAGCTGATGACCATCCCGCCCTACCTCTGCGGCGCCATCTCGTCCTATACCCTATCTCGCTTTGCCGATCGCAGGGGCTGGCGAATGCCCTTTTTGGTCGGCCCTCAGCTGTGTGTGCTGATTGCCTTCTCCATCCTCATGACCAAGGCCGAATTCATTGTCCAGAACCTGGGTGTTTGCTACTTTGCCGTATGCCTTGCCTGCGCCGGCATGTACCCCATCCTCCCAGCCGTCACAGCGTGGAACGTGGACAATACGCCAAACGCTTCCAAGCGAGCAATCAGCATTGGTTATCTGGCATGCGCAGGTACCATTGGAGGTATCTACGGAAGCTACATCTATAAGGATAACGAGAAGCCCAAGTATACCACGGGATATGGTGCCTCACTCGGCTTTGCTGTGGCTGGTATAATTTGCGCAGTTACTCTTGAGCTGCTGCTTCTTCGAATCAACAAGAAGAGGGCTCAGGTGAGTGAGGATGAGATTCGCCAGAAGTACACTGATGATGAGCTGTATGCTATGGGTGACAGGAGCCCATTGTTCAGGTACAAGCTGTAAGGTGTACGTATGACACGATTCATCCCAATGTTGGAATCCTGGGCCAATGGGGTGGAGGTCAGTGAGCCACAGCATAGGTCCGATAATTGACAAGTCATCATTGAGCTGTAACCATTCCCTTAGAAGAGCCTCAAGGTTACCGTCGTGTTCATTATTTGGAGGATGAAAGCCGAAGGGTTTGGCTGTCACGGCCTTTAGTTTTGCTGCCTGGAATATCGTGCTGGGGAAACCCACCTCAATGATAACATTAAATTAATACAGCCATCCAAAGCACAGTAACTTGCACCTCATATGATCCGGTCATTCCTCAACGAAGTAACTACTATCGGGTATGTTGTTGTGCTTGGTCTTTTTCACTCCATGGATGTGAACTTGAGAATAAAATAAGTATCTACCACGTCTCCCACAGCTGGTTTTTCTCAATGTCTTCAAGCACTCCCAGTGTATCAACTGTCCACTTTTTCAGCTTCTCGTCTGCCGGCAGGTAAGGACGTCGCATCTCCCACGTGGACTCTTGGTCAAGACCAATATGTCGCCCCAAGAAATACCATGCCCCATACTTTGTCGGGGTGATGCCTTTCTTGCATGCCCATTCAGCATTTGCTACCACATTCTGTAGCCTCTTGGCTTGCTCAACCTTGCCCTCCGCCCATAGATCATAGACTGCGGCGGTGGACCTTGGGAATATGTTGCCCATGCCAGTCACACAGCCGCTTCCACCGGCTTGCAGCGTAGGTAACAGATAATCGCTGCTGCCGCCATATACGCCGAATTGCTCGTGGGAGTGCTTGCTGGTGAGCCGGGTGAGCTTGCCAACATTGCCGCAAGTGAGTTTGACGGCGGAGATGTTGGGGTGTTCGGCCAGCAGAGTGAGTTGATCAGAGTCGAGATCGATGCCTGCTGTGACAGTAGGGAAATTGTATATGACAATGGGGATGGGAGAGTTGTCTGCCACCTCGGTGTAGTAGGATAGTATGGCGGTTGGTGGGAGTGCCTTGGCCCAGTAGCTGGGTGGGAGCAAAAGAGCAAACTTTGCCCCGGCTTCTGCAGCATCATTGGCGTTCAAAATGGTTTCATGCGTGGACTGTGCCGAGATACCCGCAACGAGAGGATAGTTGGATCTGCCAGGTATCTCCTTGATGGCACGAGACGCAGTCGCAAGGATCTCTCGTCTCTCGTTGCGAGTCAGCAGCGCTAACTCTCCATTCGTACCGAGGTAGACCAGGCCATGCATGCCAGCTTCCACCAATGCCTGGCACTGCTTGTACATGGCATCATGGTCTACTGGCTGGGACGTGTCCCCGGCCTTGTACAGTGTGACGACTGGAGTGTACACTCCCCGGGGCAGCGACCGCGCCTTTGGGGCAATAAGACTTGGCTGCATTGTAGTGTAGGGAAGATAGGGATGTCGATGGGTGTATGGGTATCGTTCAGGCAGCATCTAGAGGGCTGAGGCTCCAATTTCGGCTGCTGTGATGAATGAATATGTAGCGAACACGATCCCTGTCTCTGCTGCATTTCTTTCTAGCCCTCTCGGCGCAGTTAGGACGCACTAGCGACCGACTTCGTCTCGGTGATGTTGCCGACAGATGGATTCTGCGAATCGGGGGGAACACCACGAGCTCCACATTATACGAAGTGGCGAAATAACAGATTAGTTATGCTGCTGGGATTATCGTAGGAACTGATAGAACTTTCAATTCACCCCGCGCGCGACTTCGTCTCTTACACGAGGCCATTGACTGTCTTGTTGGATTACCTAAGGATTCGATCCCATCACACCCCGTCTGTGGATCGTATTTTCCATCGTCGCTTGTCCATCTCAACCTTCCTCACGTCAGGGAAAGACCAGCTTCATCATGGAGTTGTCACCAGAGCCTCCCACAATTTCGTTGGAAATCCTTCAGAAACACAACACCCGCAGTGACTGCTGGATCGCCATTCACTCCAAGGTTTGGGATATAACCAGCTTCATAGATGAGCATCCTGGAGGATCTTCCAGTGAGCAGTCAACCAGCAGTGTCGTTATGCCTATGCTAAGCCCATCTCAGTCCTACTCAGCTATGCTGGTGCCATTGCTACGGAGTTGTATGACAAGTTCCACGCACCTGAGATAATCACAGAAGAGTTGTCCTCCGACAAACTGATGGGCTACTTGGAGCAGAGTGCCGAGCCGATTGCCGCCGTGGATGCCAGTCAAGAGACAGTCAATGCGATGGAGTCGGCATTCGGTGAGACTCCTCTCCTAGAGTCCATCATCAGCGCCCAGGATTTTGAAAAGGAGGCGCGGCAACGGCTGGCATCCAAGACGTGGGCTTTCTATTCTTCCGCTGCTACAGATTTGGTCACCTATCGGCAAAACAAAGAACTTGTTCGGCGAATCATGCTACGCCCAAGGATACTGAGGAATGTCAGCAACGTCTGTACCAAAAGATCCATACTGGGCTATGACAGCACAGTGCCTTTCTTCGTATCGCCCGCCGCCATGGCACGTTTGGCCCATCCTGAAGGCGAGAAAGCCATAGCTCGGGCTGCGTCGAATCGTGGCGTCATCCAGTGCATTTCCGCCAACGCCTCCTTTCCTCTGCGTTCCATAATTTCGGCCGCCCCAGAATCACATCCTTTCTTCTTCCAACTCTACGTGAACTCAGATCGCAGCAAGACAGTCGAGATTCTGAAGACGGCCAGGGAGTTGGGGGTCAAGGCGATCCTTGTCACCGTGGATGCGCCTGTACCAGGCAAACGGGAAGCTGACGAACGAGCCGCACAAGATGTTATTGTGCGTTCGGCTATCAGCGGCGGGGAAAGCAGCAAGGACAAAAAGGGCAGCGGGTTTGGACGACTCATGGCGCAGTATATTGACAAGTCTTTGAACTGGGACGATATTGCGTGGCTACGTGAAGTGTGCGGCGATATGGCCATCGTCCTCAAGGGTGTTCAGACGGCAGAAGACGTCATGATGGCTGCCGAATATGGGGTCGAGGGCGTCATGTTGAGCAATCACGGAGGAAGATCCCTAGATGGGTAAGCAACAAACCAGATTTTCAGGCACAGCCATGCTAATGGGGCTTTTTAGTTCGCAAGCCAGCATCCTGGTTCTCCTGGAGCTGCGCAAGCACTGTCCTGAGGTATTCGACAAGATGGAAATATTCATCGATGGAGGCTTCGAGCGCGGTTCCGACATTCTCAAAGCCATCGCGCTCGGAGCCCGAGCCGTGGGGATCGGCAGGCCCTTTTTGTACTCGCTAATATACGGGCAAGAAGGTGCTGAGCACCTCATTGAGAGTAAGTATCCAGTCCTACAACTACATGCGCTCTACTAACACGGGTCTATAGTTTTGCAAGATGAGCTGCAGACTTCCATGATGCTTGCGGGTATCACATCCTTGGAGCAGGCAGGACCGCGACTAGTGAACACTCAAGACATTGATCACCTAGTTGATAATGGGGAAAGGCCAGTGACAAGAAACGACAGGAGAATCCTCTCAAAACTGTAGTTCTTGAAATAATTATAGCCAATCTCGAATATGAACATAGACTACCTCATCTAACTGAATCCTGCCTAACCTGTGTGAATGTGACAAGTCATCTCCGTCAGTATTGTGGTTGTATTTCAATCAGTTTCCGAGCCCCCCAGTTGCATATTGATATGTCGATATTTTGAGCATCTGATCCATGTCCATGAGTAGCATTATGGTATTAGATAGATGAAAAATCCAGCCTCGTCGACTGCTACAACCTGGACCAACAGGTGTCCCGGCATTTCTCTGTCTTTACCTACACAGAACAGTCAAGAGCCGAGTTCACCTACCACTCTCTGCGTTCATCTCCCGGCTTTGCGACCCAGCGCCGAACAGCAAGTTGATCGCTGTGGAGACTTAGCGAAGGTCGGTCGGAAAGATGGCCGACAGCGTCAGCGCCGAAATGGCGCTAGTTTCTGGCGGCGGGCTGTAAATTGGAACTCCATTTTAACCATCTGTCCAGATCCACGAATGCTCTGCCCGTTTCAAGCCCACGCAGCCCTTTCTTATCTGGCGTTTCTCGACCTAATCAGCGTCTCCCAAAATGTCTTCCCCGGCGGCAATGCTACGTATTCCCTCCGCAACCGTTCAATGTCACGCATCAAACCTGCTCCAACTACCCGACAAGACTCTTCTCTGTGCCTTCTTTGGAGGCTCACAAGAAGGGCTTCCAGATATCAGCATCTGGCTTTCGAGGCTGAAACCGGGGTCTACTTCATGGACTGAGCCTGAGAAGGTTTCCTATGACGACGGCAGAAGTTGCCAGAACCCAGTTCTCTTCAGAGATCCGATCAATGGGCGGATTTGGCTTTTCCACATGTCGCAAGATGCTGGTAACCAAGACGGCGCGTATATGCTAGCCAGGACGTCTAAGGACAATGGGATTACTTGGTCACACGCGACGCGGCCCCTTGGGGATAAGAAGGGCGTCTTCACCCGCCAACCAGTTGTTGTACGTCACGACGGTACATGGGTTCTGCCCGTGTTCTACTGTCGGAGTGAGCCGGGTTATCGGTGGATCGGTAGCAACGACATTTCTGGCATCTTCTACTCCAAAGACCAAGGCAAGACGTGGCACGAGAAACAGCTCTTGGATGGCATCGGTGCCTGTCACATGAACATTCTTAAGCCTGCCTCGCAAGGCTCTCCTTGGGTTGCCTTCTTTCGAAGCCGATGGGCAGACAATGTGTACCGGGCAACGTCAAGCGATGGCTTAGATTGGGACACGCCAAGACCCACGACCCTCCTTAACCCCAACAGTGGTATTTGCGCTGCCCGTCTTGCGTCAGGTAGAATAGCCATTGTCTTCAACGACTCTGCCGCGTCTCCCGAGTCCCTCAAGCGAGAAGGCCTCTATGACGATATTACCCCCGAGGATGATAAGCGGCCCAACCAAGAGGCGGTGGGAGGGAAGCAGGCCATCTGGGGAACTCCCCGAAAGAGGCTTTCTGTGGGTATTTCAGACGACGAGGGCCTGACATGGAGGGTACGCATCTTGGAAGACGGCGATGGCTACTGCATGACGAATAGCTCAACCGGTCAAGAAAATCGGGAACTTAGCTACCCGAGCATCTGGGCAGACGCTCAAAACGGCAAGGATGTGGTGCATGTTGCATTTACCTTTCACCGACAATACATCAAATACGCTTATATAGAAGATTTGGACAAGTGGATGGGGGCTTAGAAGAATATTATACATCTGCGTACTCCAGTCCCTTCCGTGTGCAACAGTTATATGTTATATGCTGAGTGAATGACGATTTTCTCGCCATTATCCTCCAACCCAGACCAGTATGGGCAAACCGACTGCTGTTGTTCGTCTGTAAACATGTACAAATCGATGTGATCATTTGCAAGGCAACAGCATACCTGTCATATTCTTATGTACGTTGACATCATAATCACCGATGAATGCCGGGGCGGAAGAACGAACGACAGACGTAATTGTTAAAGCTTGGCTGACAAAGTTCCCGCTGAATTCTCTATTCCAACCCACATCTTGGCAGAGCACAGCTGCAGTCAGCGTCTCATTGCTATGACGTGTTCTTGATGACTACAGGGGCGTTGGCGGATTTCCTTCTGCGGCTGAAGAGAGGACCCAGCATTCTTGGGTACCAGCCCCTCGGCATACAGACATATCAGGGGACGGGCCACAAAGGAGGAATTCCAGAGAGTACATCGTACAAGTAGCGCCAGTACAGCGGGTTGCTCTGTTATTTGACAGAAAGTGAGAGGGCCATCCTAGCCAAGTGTGGGTTCGGACCGTAGCATCTCGTAGGGTCGGAGCGCCGGCAAACTGGTCAAGCAGGCAACGATTGACGCGAAAAGACCCACGTAACGTTACTTGTGCAATTATGAAGACTTTCCCTTTTCGTCTTTGTATTCTTTTTGCACCCTGCCACGTAAGACTCGGCTGTTGTAGCCGTGCATGCACCGCCCCTTGGGTCACCGAATGGGAAATCATCGTCGATAATACATATTAAAGACCCCTTCCACACCACCCTCTCGATATTAAAAACACGACATCTTGATTTAAGGTTGATTGCGTTTGTTACCACCGTGACATCTCCAGCGTCAGGTTGCACCCATTTGGAAAGGCACTATCCGGGTAGGGGGAAACCACATCATTTACCGGGCTGGGCAGCCCCGGATATTGACAGAACGCGTCATCCTTCAAATATTCTTGAGACTGCTCTAAAGGACTTTGTTGGCTAGCGGGCGGTCGACTCTGCATCGTCTACCCTGCTCCACGGCTGACAGCGTCATGCGCTGTACGTGAAACCTGCTCTGTAAGGAGCAAAGGATCGGAGCGATGATACCCTACCTGCAGATCTCGGCTCAGCTCACCGCCAGCTCGTAACTTCGATTGGTATTCCTGACATCATGGCCCCTCGGCTAGAAGCTGCTTGTACTGAATGGGAAGTTGGATGTTCAGCTGCCGGCTAAATAGACCCGGCTCCACGCCCCCAAGGGTTCTCAAAGAAAGGGGGAAAAGAAGAGAAAATACCTGATAAAAAGTAAGAAAAGATCAAATCTCCATCGTGGTCTAGGTACAGGGCCGCGTGCCTTGGCGCTGGCGTAGATAAGCGACCTCAAATGGGCCCTGGTCGAGTCGAACCCTGCCGGCAAAATATTTAAGTCGAGGGCGACGGCACGCAGCTTTGAAGTACGATAGATTAAATTGAGCCATTTTGATTAGGTTGAAATTATGCTCTTCAGTGCCCTCCTCCTTTTCGGCCTCTCCGTGACCGGGGTGGCTGCAAACTACGTCCCATACGAGGATGAGATCGACAACGAGGTTTTTGTTCCTGGCGATATTGACCACGAGCTGTACGAGCGCCAGAACAACTTCCGGACCCAGTACTGGGCCAATGAGAATGCGAACCTGAGCTGGACCTCGGGTCCCGGTGGCAGCTACAGAGTCTCATGGAACCAGCGAAGTGGCGGAAACTTTGTTGTAGGAAAGGGGTACAGCCCTGGAGCTGTAACGTAAGTGTCATTGGCGGTACCGGTACCATGTCAACCTCTGATGGTTTCATTGCAGGCGAGTGAACTACACTGGGCAGTTTCAGGTCAACGGCAACTCCTACCTGGCACTCTACGGCTGGACTCTTGACCCTCTTGTGGAATATTATGTCATTGAGTCTTTTGGCATTCACAACCCGTCCGACAACGCCAACTCGACGTGTTACGGGACATTCCAATCTGATGGCGGCACGTACGAAGTGTGGATGAAATGGCGAGTCAACGCCCCTTCCATCATCGGCACAGCTACCTTTCCACAGTTCTGGAGTGTGGTGAGTTGCTTCCCGCGCTCTTGTTGGCCGAGTGCTCGCGATTTATGATGACTGACGTGTTGCACAGCGCACCAGACGCCATGTCGGTGGCTCCATCAACACAACCAGGCACTTCGAAGCCTACAGAAGAGCCGGTCTTAGGATGGGTCGACTTCTCGACATGTTTCTTGGTATTGAGGGCCAAGCTGGCAATGGGTCTGCTAACATCACTGTTGGAGCTCTGCCGCCTGGAAATGTCCCAGAGACGGCCACCCCGACTATCCGAACTGAAAGGCCCTCCCAGTCTCCTACTTGCACTCCGAGGCTCTGAGCCAACATTTTACTTCTTGGTATGAATGTCTGTCTCATCAACCGTACTGCCTAATGAGTGGGCTATGATCCACAATGATTTTAACCAGTATGACACTGAGCCATCAGTCTTACAATAACTACTGGTATTTACAAGTGCATCTTTCCATGGGTTGTGTTATTGAATTGGTCTGCCATCCCAGTGATCTACGTGAAGGGAGTATGCAGTGCTGGTCCACACATCTAGGCAAGCCTACTGTGGGCATCTAAGGAGCTGATGACCAGGCCAGACGGTATCAGTCCTCTGGATTCAATTCTACATCTGCCGTCCATCAAACCCACCTTCACTTAGCATGCTGTTGTTCTTTACAGTTTCGCTATCTTTCCTATTCCGGGATCCCCTACGCTCCCTTAGACCTTCTGCTCTTCCCAACATCAACTGACATTATAATGGTGCTGCCTAGATTATAAAACTTAGCTGCTTCAATGCCTTATTCAGGGCTTTGGTTGTAGGCTGTGCTAGTTTCATATCGGATCAGAGCCGTGCCTGTTAGGTCTGTGGCATTTTACCCCATCTCTATGATAAGTTAAAGGTGGTGCGGAGGTTCCTTTGTCTTTGTCTCTTTCGCCAGTGGAAGATATAGAACGTGAAGTCGAGAAATAACTGTTTCCCCCGCCCTGGTCTCTTGAAAGCACGGTCATAATGGTTGCAGTATTCTCATCCTTACGATCAAGTCCTTTGTGCATTCATTTGCCTAGAATTTGAGCCAATGAACGGTAACAAATATTCATTCTAGACATGACTCTCAGTTCAATGGACTAAGAATTCACCTTGGTCGTCTAAAAGCGAGCACCTCAAAACATGCTCAAGGCCAAGCATACCTTATCGTTCAAATTTACAGCTGGTCTGTTGATTGTGGGCTCCAATGCTATCTCTCCCTTACGATAGACACCAGTGGAGGGTCTCCATGGAGAAATTCTTTTTGCAAGATCAGCATATCATATGTACCACTCTGCAGGATGGCTGAACAGGCTGGAAACCCAAGATTGAGTTTGCCTAACCTAGGTAGTACAGCGCCATTCCCAGTAGACCCAGACGTATCCAGTGGGAGATGAACTCATGCCAAGGCATACCGTACTTTGAGATCACCAACATGGTGTCGTCACAACTCCGGCACCTAGCTTCACAACGTCGACAAGGAGCTCCAGGGTCTTCAGCGCTTCGCTTCCTATCCGGATGGATCATCTAGATGGGGTGGTGGTGCCATCTACGGCTATTTTCCCCGCGATGCCCATGTGGAAGGCTACGCGGAAAAGATTGTTCACGAGCACGCTGATGGGAGAGCCAAGTAGAAGCATCGATTGTAATCCAAGAGTTATCATTCATCGCCTCGTAAGTCTTCTGGCAGGCATAGCGAAGAGGGAAAAGACACGGCTAAGGACCGACCTCAATACAGCTTGCACCCCGATATCCACGACTCATAATTCAGGCTCGCTAGTAGGCGGGGATTGGACTTATGGCCACTGCGCGGCTATTCTAATACAGTGAACCAGCTCGTCTTATTCTTGCTCCCCTCACTGTAGAAGACAGCTTATAGTTTAGATCGGCTCGTAGTCGGCGCGGCTGTTGTATGCAGCTCTGTTGGAGAAGAGCCAGTAGATGATCAATCCGACAATGGGGAAGACGAAAACGAGCAAACACCAGAGCACCTTGTGGCTCACGGGGCGGCTGGACTTGAGAATTTCGACTGTGCTAACGTTAGCTCGCATGTCGGGAGAAGCAAGGGAATCAGCTCAGCCTACTCCAGACGATGATGTCGAGAATCAAGACAATGAAGCCCAGGATTCCGCCGCCAGTGCCATACTGCCAGGGCGTCTTGCTCGTAGCGCTGATGGGAGCCGCCATAGCCAGAGTAGCGAACCAGAGCTGGAGCACGAGGGAGATGGCGGGAGAGATCATTGTGAGAGCGTAATATTGAGGCAGCAAATCAATGCACAATTGAGACCAGACAATGTATGTTGCGTTTATATGATGGGAGGAGAGAGTTGGTAGAAGAGAGGGTGGCCGTGGTCATGTTTATTTAGTGGTAGACATTGCCTGCTTCCAGTGACGTCACCACTTTGGTCAGGCGCCGTCTGAAACGCTACTAGGTGGGGTTAGGGAAGCCAACGGTTGCCTACGACACTCACTACCCTAGACTGACGTGAGAAGGGAATGGTATTTATCACTACTTACACATCGTCGCTGTAAAGGCAGCCGTCGGAATGGATTGATGAAAGCAAACATATCGTATGGCAAGTACCGGTCTTGGTTTTTATCTTGCCTCTAATTGCTCATCTACGCTCAGTTATCATTGGCTTAGGGTCTACCGTCATAACGAGCGAGTGAACGCAAAAGGCGCTATCGAGGAGGCAAGTATGACGTCCAGGCTCCGTCATTCCTATCAATTGACGCCGTTCATTAACCCGTGCATAGCATACGAGAGAAAAATGTGAGCTTGAATCATACATGAGAGTTATTGATGATGGCATTGGAATACCCTAGTTGTTGCTTTGGCACGTCATTTGCGTCCTCTCATATTGGGCCAGCAGAAAGCCACCAGAACGCTACGATGACATCCGCATCAAGCTCTGTGTCATAGTCCAGTATGCATAGACATGGGTTTTTCACATGTTTGGCCGAATTGGAATCTGTCATAGAAGTCGTCTTGCATATTTGTCTAGTCCCAAGGGGCGGAATTGGCCACCGGCTGATCTTGCTCCTCATCAAATATGTCAAATCCCAAATGAGGTGTCGGGTCCAGAAACCGAATGGGTCCCTTATCATCTGAAAGCCCGTCCACCAACTCGAATATTTCTTGGGGAAGCTTCTTCAAATGCAGATTTTGAGTCATGTGGTGTTCCTTGTTGGACTTGGGCACAACGGGCACTCCTCTCTGGACAGCCCACGATAGGCAGACCTGGAAATTGTAAGCCCGTTAAATCAAACTCAAAGATACCGGACGGTACCTGTGCTGGCGTGATGCCCAAACCATGTGCCGCTCTTTGTATCTGAACTTGATTACTACTCGTGTCATTAACTGTTCTCTCAATCCTTTACCTTTGGGTCCTCGGTGGGAAACGGAACATCCTTATTGGCTCGGACAGCGCCAACTGGACGCCCACCACGTGGCTGATGAGCCATAAGCAGAATGCCGTGTTCGCGCGAGAGAGATAAAAGCTCATGCTGAGGTAGGTATCTATTAACCCTTTTGTAAGATTCGGCTAAGTGGTTATGTCTTCACTACTCACGGATGAAGTTCCACTTGGTTTACAGCTGGAATAATTCTTGCTGTATCCAAGATACGCCCTGTCTTTAGCATGTTGAAGTTGGACAAGCCTGCCACAATCTCAGCTTTGTCTGGCGATGTGATTCTTGGACCCTAACCAATTGAACGTGCTTTGCCTAAGTCAACAAGTCTCTCCATGGCTTTCCATGTATCCGTGTACCTTCTTGAGAGGTCGTAGTCGATAACTGGCTGAAGGACTCGCTAAGATAATGTATGGAAGATCTGGGCTAGGGAGACTGCCAACCTTTCCGTTGCCATTCGGGTGTCTGATAGTGATATTGTTTTCGCCAGCTTTGTATGCGTGTGGAACTGAAGCCTATTAGCACTCTTGCATTTGGAATGACAGTGGCACGAGGGAAACATGCAATGCATTAAGTATAGGTCCACTTCACAATCTATGTCAGTTGAAGCATCTAGGAGAGCAACCCCGAGACACACCATAATTGAGACCTAGATCCTGGAGGGAGCCGTCGATCGCTTTCTCGACATCAGCTGGCTCATGCCACGTTTAGGCACTATAAAACCAATTAAGATTCAAGTTGTAATTGTTCAAAGTTGTCTCACTCACAGCTTAGATGTGACGAAGATTTCGCCTCTTGGAATGCCACTCTCTCTGATAGCCTGACCGATTTCTTTCTCATTTCCGTATGCGCTGGCGCCATCTATGTGACGATAGCCCAGGCGAAGGGCGGTGAGCACAGCATCTTTGACCTGAGAATTCCCAGCGTCACCTTGAAAGGTACCCAGCCCAACAGCAGGGATACTCAGTCCATTATTCAGGCTAAAGGTTGGTGGGAGATTCATGATAGCGGATGCTAAAAGACCAGGCTTGTTATGTTATCAAGGAAAAAACAAGATTTATTCAACCGCCCAACTCTGAGAATGTATCGCAGCGTGCGGGGTTAGGAACCAAGTCGACATGGATGAATATGGAGGAGCCGGCAGCTTGGCGGAGTTGGAGCAAGGAGGATATAACAACAGTGGAGCACATTTTGAGAAACTAGGCATGCTGTTGAGTTTGTCACAGACACAGCAGTAGAAATGAGAATATTTCAGGCCGCCGCAATATCACGGGAACAACGAGACTGACTCTCATATGATATTCATAAAAGTACCCATCGAATCTCTTCCCAAGGCTCCATAGCCCAATCCTGTGTTATTCCAGCATGGCGATATGACTGGACGTAGCCTTGCCAAGCTCCTCCTTGAAAAGCTTAATCATTTGCAAACTTTTTGCCCAGTCGTTTAATCTCTCCGATTGCCCTTGGGAAGAGTTAGAAAGTAGGCTGTACTTGGAGAAGTCTTCTTACGTCTCTACATAGGAGTGTTGATTTGGGAACAACGTAGCAGCATGTAAGTTGAAGCGTCTTGCAAGCACCCGTGAGCAGCAGGACATCGAAGTCGGAGAGTCTCCCTTACAGTGCATACAGGGCATTCCTGTCGTCGAAATCTTCTCGCGGTTCTGATATAGGTATTTGTCGTTGATATGCCTCGAAATATTCTTTGGTGAACATGTTGAGTTCGGATCGCCAATTACCCAACTCGTCTGTACAAAGTTAACCACCGTGGTGAAGAGATAACGACATACTTCGCGTACACTCATTGTGTGCAAAGAAGCTTGCTCCGTCATAGATAATGCCCTCACGGGAATTCTCATCAATGATACTTGCATTACCGCACCAAAGATCTCCATGGACAAGTACTGGCTTGACTTTTCTTCCCTCTCTTTCCAAAGGACCCAAAAGCCGTGGAATGACCTTTTCAAAGAGAGGAGGGAGAACAGCATCCAACTCCGGTTCAGGTCCGCCGCGCTCCTCTCTGAGCCTCAGGACGTGATGCAGACCATTAACGAAGAACCGCTCCCAGCTGTCGTGCCAGGTATTATCTTGGGGAAGACTGCCGTTGTAAGTGGTACATTCAAAACCAAACTTTCCATTGGGCGACTCCGTCCCATGGAGACGCGCCAATTTCTCGCAAAAGGACTCAGGGTCGGGTAGGCCTTGATAGAAGTAGTAGAATTTGCAGACATAGAAGTGTGCTTCAGGGTCGCTGTCGAATGTCCCCCAAGCTAGTGGTTTCGGACAGAAACTAGGCACCGCAGTATGAATCGTCATGGTCGAGATGTATTCACCCTTTAATGCCTCTCGGCCATGGTATCCCGTCGAGACCTATGCTGACTCAGAGGTGGCATATAGAGGACTCTATCCGACTTGTGACAAACCTTCATGAAAAACTCTGCTTGACCTCCGCCTGTGTTTACTATCGTGATCTTGTAAGTCTTGGCCCAGGCGGACATCCCACAATATGACACCCCGGCCACGCTGTCAAAGTCGGGTAGTGCTGTGCAGTGCAGTACAGATGAGTATCGATGGGAAGGCAATGGACTTCGGGGAACTGACCGGTCAATACGTTGACATCAAGGTGAGGAATATTCAGGGCATCAGTATTATGCTGTGGAAGCATGACCAGACTCTTGCTTGGCTGGATGGAGGTGGCGGCCATGTCGGTCGAGCTTATCAAGAAAGCGATGTAAAAGCCAGAGGGAATTGTTCGAATGAGCCTCGTCGTGTTGTATTGTTAGTGTTGACACAATCCTAGGAGCAACCACCCCTCCTTTCCCCCGCCTTCATTGTGTTGGTTCAAGGGTTTCCTTGTTGGGCGGCGCTAGAAGAGTGTATCACCTCTTTTGGAATTGTTCCTAGCAAGCAACAAGCCCCCACAGAACCCTTGTTTCCAGCGCTGTATTCGGCAGCTTGGTTTGCCTCAAGCAACTGTGGATGAACCCTCAGTGGGCTAGCGGAATGAAGAGTAAGACGAAGGCGCACTTAGGGTGCTTTTTAAAGAGGCAGGTACGCTGATACGAAAATGGCCAGGCCTGGATTATTGGATTGTGAGGGTATTTGGTTCTTAGGGGGGTTGCATGCATCATCCCTTGACCATGCACCAATTGTTGGTAGTGCTCTCAAACCAACCTATCAGGATGCAAGAGGCGCTTAGGGCGAGTCCTAAAACCATGCCTACTCTCTGCGAGAGGTCACTCAATACTCTTCCGGCTGGGTTGGGTGGTATCTCCTCACATTTTTAGGGATTGCCATAGCCGGGGCACTACTGAGGGAGCGAAAGACCCAATAGGCTACGTAGTATAAGCGCCGTGAACTCCTTTCTCATCTTAATCATCGGATAATGAAAAAGATCCTGATCTAGGCGTTGCTAGAGCCTACATCCATCATCACGCGGTTGTGACAAAGCTTTCAGTTGGCAGAGCCTACACTGACAGAATAGGATATATGCTACATATAGTTTAGGTGTACCTGAATCTGAACCTCGATGTGATATACCGGATTCAATCTCAGCAGTCGCGCGCGCCGTAGTACCATACTATGCTACTGGCCTATCCCAGTCATTCTCCTCAGGGTCGCGATGCCGGTCGGAACTGCTTCTTGTTTCAAAATGAACATCAATCTCGGTTGCCCTTGTAATTCCTTTCCCATGGGCAAATTGTTCAGTGGAAGCTCCGAGAATACTCCTGTCGCTCTCCCCATCGCCCACTTCGTTGTACGGGTCTTTTCGAGTGGCGACAACACTGACTTGGTGTTTTGACGGCCCTCCCTCCGATGCTTGATTACTCTTGCCGGTTGAGGCCCTCATACCCGTGAGTTCATATTGGCGGGAGCTTGTCATTTTCTTCACCAAAACCCTGCAGAAGGGAATGCTAGCGGCCATGATCGTAACAGCAGGTTCCCCCACTGCAAAGACGGTCAATGTAGCTGCAGCTATTTAGTGAAGAACAGGTTCGAGATATGCAGGAAATTGCTTACGATCAGGTTTCCCTACTTTGAGGGATTTCAGATGAGCGGCCTTGAGGAACGCCATAATCGCAGCGCTGTTTGAATACATATGCGTCAACAAATTCCCAGTGCTCCAAAGATAAAGTGAGGCTGTTAAGCACTTACGCCGATCCCATGCTCATTGCAACGGCCACACCGATTTTCTCACGTTTGTTCATCTGAAGTCCGAGGATGATTTTCCAGGGAATCAGCGAGAATACCAAATCCAAAAATCCAGAGAATACTGTAAAGACACACGTCAATATCCGAAATTGTAGTGAGCCATAGGGACCGCAGCCGCAACCCCCCGGAAACTTACCGCTGACAAAGATGCCAAAGTTGAGGTTAAATTCCGTGTTCCAACATGACCCCGGCGTCCGAGGCTTCCAGGCCTTTGCGATGGGATCGCAACCCACCCAGAATAAAAGGGCGCCGAGGCCGAAGAATAGGTTGATCAACACAATTGAGCCCAAAATGAAGCGCCTGGTCCAGCCATCGGCAAAGTGTAGCAGAGTCAGTCCGAATGAGACTTTGCTCAGAGACTGAGACGTTATACCGAATGTAACGCTGATCATACCAGTGAGTGCCCGAGCGTTGGTCACTCTCTCGCTGGGCGGCCCAGGAGAGGCATTTTGTGACCCGAGCTCAATGATCGTAATGGCTGTGGTGTTGCCGAGCGTGGCGAGCTGTTTTGAGAATTGCTGCTGTTAGTACATCTAATATTTCGTAACTGAGAAAGAGACTAAACAAAAGTGTGAACTGACCCAGGCAACAACAAGAACCCAATCGTCTGCTTTGTAATGCGCATGCCTCAGCTTTTTGCAGTAGAAACGCAGCACTAGAAAAACGGTCGCCAAAGTCCACAGTGACCAAATCGTACCCATGATTTGGGCGGCGACGTTGTCTGCCATGACGGCCCGCTGAAGATTCACCCGGAACAAAAAATAAATAAAATAATAAAAAGTAAAATAACAAGGGCAACACAGCAGCTATCAATGTCCACCAACAGAATCGACAAGATCAAAAAATAGTTGTTCTTAGTCCGAGAAAAGAATATGTAGTCAAAGTGATCGTCCTTGTCCATGGCTTATTAGGCTCATCCGGAGGTTATATCTTGCAAAGCCATACAACGTCTTCATCCTCTTTAGGTTCATTAATAAGTAACACCACGCCACTTTTTTCTCGGCCGCCGTTAGGCCTTCAGCTCTGCGCCATGTGTGTCCGTGCGGTTGACCTACTTTTGCCGACCCTCCTTCGCGAATAGGTGTGCCAGGCTAGCCGGGATAAAGTGCGCCGGTCTGTAGGTATCTCTTGTCACTGCCGTGGCACTAGGCACCACCCCTGTTGTTCATTTGCTCTTTACTGCTTCTACCTCAGACTGTACTCTATTTTCATTATTATATTGTCAGAGGCATGATGAGCTTCAATTCTCCGCTGGCCATTGATATAAATGTGTTAGAGACAGAGGGCTTTTTTTTTTTTTTTTTTTTTCCTTTTTTCTTTTCTTTTTTGGGGACACTGCGGCGAGAACCCGCCCGAGGCGACTTTATGTCGACGTACAAGTGGGCTGGTGGTAGTTGTACGATTCAACTCGGGCGGGATTGCACCCAGCTGGAAACTGACTCATGGTCCGGATGCATGGTAAATATGACAGAAGGTCGGGTGAGTACCCCAGACAGAGCTGCACAGACTACGCCGTACAGAGTATGGAGTATCTTAGCTCAACTTATTTAGCTGCAATGACTGTCAGTACAACACTCCGTACTAGCCTTCCCGATATTAGTGCTGCTGATCAATTCGTTTCCAGGTTACTGGCATGATTTGCGTCCTGACTAGCTGTTATCGAACGGTTGGACCCAGAAGGCTTCGAACCAAAGCGCCACCAATGCCATCTGAAGGTAAGCGATTTGTGACAGTAGTTTTCACCCTGCGCAACCGGTGCCTCGGAACAGAAGGGTAGCGCACCTCTATCATGCCGTTGACACAAAACCAGCTACTAATCGAGGACATTGGGGCGTCACTCAGTCACCTCTTCTGTCATGCCGTGAAAGACCAACGCCAAATGGAAGAAGCAGCCAACGAAAGCCTCCTGAAGTCGTACCATCAAATATAGAGATACTTTCCTAAAATACAGAGAAAAGTTATTCTAAATTAATTAATGGCTCTGCATAGCTAGTTTTTCTGTGGCATATCCAGGGCTCTAGTAGTAGCCTTGTAAGGCCTAGGTCATGTAAGCCCCCTATTATTTCCCTCACAGGCCTCACAGGCCTCACACTAGTCGTTATGGCCCTTGCTAGTACAACCTTCCTGACTATAGAAGGCTGCTAAATACAGAACCATCTCTTGACTCAAGTAACTTTAGGGGGAAATATTGAGTACTGAATAATGATTCTCTTTCCAGTCGGCCTACACAGTAAATGACAAGAACAACGGCATCCCGGCAAGCCCGATGTCATTCCAAGGCATGGCCGCAAGTCGGAAATCGGTAGTCCCCCAGTTGCGGGGTATATCCGATTGGCTCCCCGGGACTGTGACAGGCACAATGTCTGAGCGGGGTAGAAAAGAGACCTTCCCTGATACCATACAATCAGTTTCATCGGCCTGGCAGAAGTGGCTTGATAGCCGGTGGATAGCATCGAGGACATAGCGAGTGCTTCACGAAAACTCCTCGAGAGTGGAATGAAGACTTCCTGTTTGGTCGGAGCGCACGAGCTTGTTCCCGTCCAAGCCCGTTAACATGGACACGGTCAGCAGGCACTTTCCCTTATATTGGAGCCTCGGCTCGCAAGCCGGGGACAATACCGGTAATCTGGATTGGTTATGCTGATGAACTTGTGATATGTACAGTCACACAGCAAGCCGATTTCTGGGGTCTTCTCAAGCGCTGGCTCGTCCTCTGTCGCACAAGAAGCGACAGGCAAGCTGGGCCTCACAACAGTCTACGCTCCAGCCGATATGTCGCCTGTGTTGGCCGATATTGTGCTCATTCATGGCCTTGGGGGCAACAGTCGAAAAACCTGGTCGTTTTCGTCGGATCCTGAGCACTTTTGGCCAGGAAGATGGCTTCCCTTCGATCCTGATTTCGTAAATACTCGCATCCATGTCTTCGGCTACAATGCCGACTGGCGTGATCGCCAACATAGTCCGTTGCGCATTTATGACTTTGCCCAATCTCTACTAGGCGTACTGAAGAACGACCCCGCCATCAGGAAGAGCCCGGCGCCCATCATCTTCGTTGGGCACAGCATGGGTGGCTGCGTGGCCAAAAAGGCGTACATATTGGGCCGACTGGATCCAAGCTGCAAGGACCTGGTCGAACGTGTACATTCCATGTTCTTCCTTGGTACTCCGCACCGAGGTGCCGACCTCGCACCGATACTGGAGAGTATTTTGACAATTGTATGGGGTAAGAAGTCCTTTCTGCAGGACGTACTGTCCAACACGGATGTGTTGGCTGAGACAAACGATGCCTTCCGTCATTATGTTCCGGAGCTTCGACTATGGTCCTTCTACGAAACCCAGCCTGTCAAATCCAAGCTTATCAACAGAGTGGTGGTTGAGAAGGCCTCTGCCACGCTCGGGTATCCAAATGAGGAGATCGCAGCAATGAACGCCGACCACCGTCACTTGTGCAAATTTAAGAGTCTAGCAGATCCGAATTACCAACTCCTTCGAAATGCTCTCCATACTGCGATTGACCTTATCAGAGATGCGAAGAAGGACCTTGTTTCTGGGCCTTCCGGTCTAATAGCACGACGAAATACTCTGGACGAGGAGCCACCGTTAGAAGACCTTGTTCGCTTGATGGAGCACATCGGAATAGATGATACCGTGGATGACGACCTTGAGATGCTTCAGCTGCTGAAGGAGCCCGGATCTTGTACTTGGCTTACAGATAGCAATCGGTTCTCATCATGGAAACACGGAATTGGACCTCAAATTATGTGGCTTCTTGGCAGACCTGCGGCCGGCAAGTCAGTCCTTTCAAGCCACGTAGTGGATTGCCTTATGACGTCCAACGCATACTGTAGCTATTTCTTCTTCAAACATGGAAAGCGAGGAAAGTCAACCGTTAGCGACTGCTTCCTGTCTATAGCTTGCCAGATGGCTATGAAGGATGCGTCAATGAGAGGGGAGATCCTGAGACTGCTCTCAGATCGGGCAGCATGGGATAGAGCCAATGAGGCAATCGTTTGGCGGAGATTATTCACTGGAGCCATCTTCAAGTCGTCATCCATTTCGAAGCACTATTGGGTAATTGATGGAATTGACGAGTGCGGCAACTTCAACACATTCTTCAGCAAGAAATTCCTCACTACTCTTCCGGATAGGCTGCGGGTATTCGCGACCAGCCGAGAGATGGAGGAAATTGGTCGAGGCCTTGCAGCTTTAGGGGTAAAGGCTTATAGCCACGTCCTATCTGAGGATGACACCCTACAAGACATGCACACCTTTCTCTCTACGCGATTGAAGGAACTTGGTCGATACGAAAATGACAATGAAGTGGAAGCGATGTGCGGAAAGATCCTGGAGAGGTCTCGTGGGTCATTCTTGTGGGTTCGCCTCGTCCTACAGGATTTTGAGAATGCTTGGACAGATGAAGCCATGGAAGCGGCGCTTAGAGATGTGCCACATGATCTACACAACGTCTACCTCCGCATCCTCAATACGATAGAGGCCGACCCACGCAAGGCAAAACTGGCCAGATCCATTCTCACCTGGGTCGTGACCGCCCCTCGGCCGCTGGCATTTGACGAGGTGAGATGTGCCACCAAGTTGGATGTCAACGAGACAATGCAGAACGCGACCAAGGCCATCCCAAGTATATGCGGCCAGTTAGTATTTGTTGATGTTTCTGGAAGAGTCCAGATCATCCATGAAACTGCCCGCAGATTCTTGCTGACGCCTGGCTTGGGGTCGGGACTTGCCATAATCGAAGAAGATGCTCACAGCAGACTCTCCATATTGCTGCTTAGGTATCTGTCCAGCGGCGTACTCAAGCCAAAGGGCAAAGCGACAAAGTTCGGGGACCGCACCCACTTCACGAGCACCGAGACTGCGGCCTCAACAGCTGCTCTCGACCACAACCTTGTTGCTTATGCTTGCCAGTTCTTCGCCGAACACGTTTGCCGCAGTAGCACAAAGAATGATGAGCTGGCAGAGATCTTGTGTAGCTTCCTACAGCATCGCAACATCCTCTACTGGATCGAGCACAGTGCACAGAAAACAGACATCGGAAACATCACTCGCGCGGCAATGAACCTTCGTGGCTACCTGGAGCAGCGGGGAAAGCATACATCACCAACGAACCTTCAAAATTACATCATTGACAACTGGGTGACCGATTTAATAAGAGTGGCTGCCAAGTTCAGGTCCCAGCTTGTTGTCTGCCCATCCTCCATCCACTGTCTCATACCTCCTCTTTGCCCAACCGAATCCACCATTTTCAGAATCTTTTCGCAGGAACCAAAATTATCACCCTTGGTTGTCAAAGGCCTCCCAGTTGGTGGATGGGATGATTGTTTGGCCCGGATAGATTTTGACAAAGGGGAGTCAGTCGCCCTTGCCCATGGCATGAGACTATTTGCGGTGGGTTCAAGCCTAGGCATCATTAAGATTTACGACAGCTTGTCCATGCTATGCATACGCGAGATGGAACACGGAGAACGAATGAATATATTGAGTTTCAGTGCGGGTGATGAGTTGATGGTATCTTGTGGCAGAACACGGATCACTGTGTGGGACGCGCGCAACGGAGAGGCCATCTTAACGATCCAATGCGTGTCATTGGTACTTGCGGCAACCTTCATTGGAACAGAGGGACTCTTCCTGGCTTTTCAATCGAGGCAATTGACTAAAATGTAAGCTCCTGCTGCCGCAGCATCCCTAACTCTTACTGATTTCCGCTCAGCAATCTGAAAGCAGGAGAGTCTGAAACCATCTCATGGCTTGCAGGTGATGATGGAGATGGAATCACGGCTCGCTCGGCTGCCCCTCAACCTCCCAGCCGTGCAACGTTCTCGTCGTTTCTGACAGATGACCCTGTGCTGATGGCATTGGGATATCGCAGCCTTCCAGTGTCCGTTTGGTCACCTCTTGAAGTACAAAAGCTTGGAGAATGTGGGCCAGGCAACATGAACGGGGTTCTTGACTTGACATTCAACCCAAATCCTGAGATAAGCGCTCTTGTTGTGTCATACGCCAGTGGGGATCTTTATGTCTACGACTATACGACAATGCAGGTGGATGCAAAAAGGCCCCGAGTCTTTTCGACCTGCCTGGCCTGCTCCCAAGACGGCCGAAGCCTAGCCACTGGCAGTAGCCAAGGCGTTATTGAAGTTTTTGAGTTTGGCCTCGGTCGAAGCGGGAATGTCATCTTGATTCCAATTTGCCGTGTCGAGGCTTCACCCAGTGGCATTCGTGGTGTTGCCTTCAGTGTTGATGGCCTCCGTGTCATTGGCCTTAGTCGTCGGCAATGTCAAGTCTGGGAGCCTACAGCTCTCTTCCGAGGGGACAATCGGCTTGAAGGAACAAGCGAAGCAACCCCGCAAGTCAAAACCGCATCACTGGCCCAACCAAAATCTCGCATTACGACCCGGCTAGTTGCTATGGCGGACGAACGTATCTTACTCGGTGGAAAAGACGATGGTTCCGTATTTGCCTTCTCTGCAGCTGAAGGATCTGAGCTTGGTGCCCTCTACTGCCATAACCGGGGCGTATCTATTATTCACCTTGAGGCAGCCGCTGCAAAGCAAATCGTTGCATCCGCTGATAACTCTGGACGGATACTCGCAGCTAGATTAACCCTAAGAGAGACGGCTGTGGCGGGTGAAAGTGACAGCGCGCTGCCTACGCCCGAGACCATCCTTGATCATCGGCTCCGTGCTGCCGTCACAGGCCTCATGATTGACAGAGACGCAAACCGCCTGCTCATCAGTGGAAAAGATGCAACTGAACTGTGGAATTTATCCACTGGGCAAGTGCTTCAAACCCGCAATACCTGGGACACTGTGGGCACAACCCCGTCTGCCAGCAACAGAACAACAAAGAGCAAACTCACGATCGACATGAAGGCATTTCAACATCCAACAGACGCAGCTCTGTTCATAATGGTAGAGGGAGATATAGCTCGAGTCTTCAAATGGGCTGACTTCGAGGAGATTACGTCTGGCGAAGGTATCACCTTACAGCGTCCTCGTCGTATTCCAACCGAATCATTGGGCACAGTCTCTTACCATGTTGGTTCAGGGATGGTATTCGAACATCACGCCCCATACCTCCGACATCGAGGAAGTCTTATTGTTTGGCCCTCTGTGGCATTCGACCCCAAATCAAATCAAGCTGGAGTTCCCGACGAAAGGCTTGACGTTGCTTCTTTTGAAGCGGCGACTCTTGTGATCATCGCGGTCTTGGAGGATTACAAACTGCTTTTTGTTGACAATGACCTTTGGATATGTAGCACTGACATTCTGGGCTTGTTTCCTGACCTAACCCCTGACCCAAATAGCAAAGCCTTCCGACCAAGCCGAAGTCCCAGCCCTTCGGGCAGAGGGGCTATGGGCTTTGGCCGAAGGGGCATCGGTCCTGCTCGTGCATATGGATTCACAAATGATACGCCGAAATCAGGCTATAGTCGCCGTCATTTCTTTGCTCTGAGCGAATGGCGTGATGGGTCCAATAAGTTGAATTGCATCATGATGCAAAACAACCAAGCAACTGCCACCACACGGCGTCGAGGCCTCGACTTTGCTTTTGTATTTGGTGAGCGGGTTATCATCGTTGCAAATGGGACAGACTTTTCGGAAACAGTCACGATCAATATCAGCGAGGGGACACTGAAACAAGTATTCAAGCAAGAGATCTCACAAGAAAACAACATCTCGCCAACAAGGAAGAAGCCAAATGATAACCACTGGACTGTGGTATCTGGAAGTATGCACCAAAGAGCAGTCGCTTGGCCATAAACCTATACTAGGGGACTACAATGGGATCAAGTCGTGGAGCGAGTTTGTCGATTGCATTGGGGACGTGATAAACCGAAATCTGCACACCAATGACCTTGAGAACAATGCTTGCATACTCGACGTCATTAACCGGGCTTGGAAGCTTGCATACGCAATGACAGTTGCTGGCTGCTCTGGCTCTTATTGGGTAAAACTCAGCAACAGAGAGGACAAGTCCGAGACTCATTGACTTGCTCAGATAGCGGATATAGATTAGGACTATCTGTGTGTTCTTTCGTCCCAGAATTCTAGTACAGCTCTCCTTCAGCTCCGTCCCCAAACAATCAGCATCAACATCCTCGTATCCAACCCCTTAGCACGTAGTCTGCAGGCTGCCCCAGCACAGAGAAGCTCTCAGATCTTCTTATCAACCTTAGCAATCCTCCAATTAAGACGGAGTTTTCCACCATTGTTGGTAAGGCATTGCATATCTCCGGTTGCTGCTGCTCGTTCACGGCCGTTATACGTCTTCTTATACCACAAGGTATTATACGCAAGGTCAGAAATATCTTGTGTTCCAACGATGGCTTCGGTTGCGTGGCCTGGTCGGATCATGAAGCAGGCGTTCGCTCCGCTGTTGCTTCCGGCGATGACGAAACCGGTATGTTTGTCCTTGGGTAAATAGGAAGGGTAAAAGTAGAATCCTCCTCTTTCTTTCTTGCCCCAGTCACGGATTGCAGCGATGCCTCCAGTAAAGGCTTGGTTCGAGTTGGTGAGGCCCTGGAAAGAGCTGGCTCCGCACGAGTCGGAGTAGGTCCGCCAATATCCCTTGTTGTTAAGCTTGAACTTGCCCTCCACGCCCAAGACCTTTAGTGCGCGCTTGAAAAGGCTCCCGGTGCCATCGGGTGCCTCGGCAACTTCCTCGAAAACTTCATCGGTGGAGTTGAAGCTGTTGTGAACCCAGATGGTAATATGATCCCCGTCAGACCGCTTATGGACCGAGTGGCGAAACACTAGAAATATCCCGCGGTTAGAGTTGCTCATATTTGGGCCAACAGGAAGGGTGGAGTATGAAAATAATCTTTACTCTCGCTGACATCGACACCGTGGAGTTCTGCTAACTCGAGACCGCGCGTGTCGAGGCTCTCCCCACGCTTATACATGACAGTCTCGATGTGCCTGGGCTCCAGGGAATCATGGGGAACACAGAAGGCTATCCCGCCGAGCGCCAGAAAGGCCGAAAGAAACGAAAGCTGCATCGCGGTGAGCTTGGAGTGGTGGTTGGTATTGAAGCTGGATTGCAGAGTCGTCGGCGCTGGAGAGTGTCCTACATCTGTGAACGGAGGCAGGACATCGTCAATTTATAGTCAGCTTCTTCGACAAACAACCATGCACCCCGTACTACTCAAGGCCACTTCTTTGGACTATCGTGGTCAAATTACAGATTACAAAGTCCTTCCTTCAGGTCCAAATTCAAGCCACAAAACATCCAAGTACAGGTACTACAGCTTCATGCCTTTGATAATAAGGGCTGCCAGAAATATTGGCTTGGAGGACCTCGTTAGTTCGATGCGACATGGGTTAGGGAGCTTGGCGCAACACAAGACAGGAAATAGGTCCGGTGGGTTAGGGTCAAAAGGAATCTGGCCCCCAAATGACCCCAATATTCCAACGCAATACGCCCGTGAATCTAGTGCTGGATTTCGATGTCACCGTCACGCACGGGCAAGATTTTGGTCCTTGTAGCCCGGCTACGCAGCTACCCTGTGCAGTAGCTTGATGATGGGCTTGTTGTTTCTCGCCACTATTTATGACTGCTTTTGGGGGCCGGAATACCATCCTTGCTGTTTATTGGTTCTAGTGGGTGTTGTTACTACTGCTTCTTCCACCTCGAACTGTATGCTTCTTTCCATCCTGCCTAAACTGGCATCGGCGGTAATGAGTAGCTTGGCGTAATACGGAGCAGGAACATAGCCATGGTATGGAAGCACAATCATCCACCAGTCAGCTGGAGAATACCATGTTGTTCAGACTCTGGTGAATATGATGGGAGAGGGTGAGATGCGAGTTGGCCTTTCTCACACTAACCATGGATGCAGGAAGGATGTCAGGAAATGTCGTAATTCGAAATAGGATCCTCGATTATATTTGTTTTCTTTCAACTGTTTTCCCTGTCTTTGCACTCAACTCCCTATTCTTCCCTCTCATCTCACATAATGCCTGTGTCCCAGACAAGGATACCTTGATGAGTTTGTGCTGTGGGCGCTGGGGGTAGTGTCAGCGTCTAGGACCACACAGACTTTGAGCTAAGTATTCTGCAGAAGACACGCCGGCTGCATAAGAGACGAGCCAGGTGCCTAATCCTGAGTTGGTGTCAATCACTTGGACAACTTCGCCAAAGGCCGTTTATATCTAGGAGTAGAAAGCGATCTGGACTGAGGGTTGTTTTAGTAAGAGCCAAGAGGAATGGTGCAAATATCATCACTACTACAGACAGAGAGAGAGAGAGAGAGAGAGAGAGAGAGAGAGAGAGATAGCGATGCGCGTAAGTTTTGTTAACCCGGTGAATCTCGAAAGAATTGCAAAGAAATGAGATAGGGATATGATCGGAAACGTATTATGGGATGTATACCTTCTCAGTGACAGTGCGTTCGCCATAAATGGACGTGTAGCAAGACTGTATGGGATTGATATCGGCATCCTGGGACACTCTGCGCGAGCCAGTTTCGGACTTGTCTTTGACCAACACGCGGGAATAAATGGTGTGCTAGCAGTAACAGTACAATGTGTTGCCGCTCCCCGTGTCGTGTCCGGTAAAAGAGCATCTGGAGTTATGGCCGAGCAGAGTTTTCGATGATGTGTCTTGATACCTTACACATGACTCCCATATCCTGTGAATGATTGTACGTGGCAAGTGATATGATTGGGGTTCCTAGTGATTCGGGCGTGTGGATGACCTTCCAGGTGGCCCAATGCCACAATAATCGGACCAACGGTGGGAAGTCTGGTCAGAAGCCTCCTCGTAACGTTTGTGGACGCATTTAAAGACGTCTTGAACCTCTCAGAATGATCTGACATGCTATACCAGTTTTCATCTGTTCATTCCCATCGTGACTAGGATGGCTCTTTCACAGCGCTTGTGTCATATACAGTTTGCCTGCCTAACTACTGTCATGGTAATGGTCAAGGACATATCGGCAAGACACTGTGCTTGCCTAGCATTCATATGACAATGTAGATAGAATCACGTCCCATGTGTCTGCCTCTAATCTCCCTTTACAGCGCAGGTGAGACTGAGAAGAAGAACCCCCTTGAAAATATGTCGCCGCGCTGTGGGGCTGTGTCATCAGTAAAGGTATGCGATACGGCAGCTTCCAACCTACGGGGGCTCTATGTTCGAGCCGCAACATTGCGGAGCGAATATCGCCCGTCAGTTCCTAGGTTCAGATCATACAAGCTCGGCATCCAACAGAGGAACAGGACGGACCGACTGCAAGAGGGAAGATTTAGCTGTGCACACGCCCCCTCTCACCCTTTGAGCTGACCAGCTGCCGGGCCGCCTGACACCTGGAGCTATCCTGCACCACAGGCACTATTTTTCTTCCTTTTCTTCTTTTTCTTTTCGATACCTTTCTTCCTCCCTGCACGCTCTTAAATTCATTATCTTCATCTACATGCACACCTCATCCCTTGCACACCTCTCGCACTCTGCGTCTATTCTCAATAGGAGATCTCTCCTTCCACACATGCTCTCCGTTCCTCGCAACCACCCGCAGCGCCGCTGCATTCTATACGCCGCCGGTTGCTTCTCCACAATCACCAACCCGATTACCTCTTCACACACAGCGGTCTACATCTGCGACTCCGACTTGTTAGAGCCTGGTTCGTGAGGTGTTTCTAAAGCATCAGTCCCGTGCTTCACTTTCCAAGCGAGCCCTGCACGCAAAGTAAGCCAATCAGCCCTTTTCTATGTAGGGCCGCCCTGTGGTTTTCTGCCCTCTGATATCATTCACTCTATACTGACCCACCGGAATCCAGGAAACCTGCTTGGAGTCTCATCAATATCTCACATCTCCTCACTTACCGTTTCACCCCTCGGCCTCGGCAAAGGCCAGCCATATCTTTCGCCCAAAGAATTGAAGGGCATCCGTACAGCAAAAGAAAAACTAGTGACCTACCGGCTGCCCCCCCACAAGAATATCGATGGACCATTCACAACCAAGTACGTTGCATTCTTTGACCCTGTCACCCACGCATCACAAGCGGCACACTCACACGGTGTAGGCGAGGCACGACGCAATATGGACCCTTTTCTCGAAGCACTTGCCAATCGAATCCCACCGGCAGTCCTATCGGACGCTCGCCAAGCCGTGATACAGTCCGATATTTTCCAGTCCCTCTTACGAGCTGGCGGAGATAAAGCGAAGGTCTTTCTAGACCACAAGCTTGGTGAATTTATCATAGACTATATGCTGAATAACCACCACCCCAATGAACGATCTCTCAGCACTCTCGACATCACCATGGATCCGCGCTTGGAAATGGCTGTCAGTCAGCTGCCCTTCCTCCACGCGCACCAGAAGGCGGGTAAGTACATCCATTACTATGTCCAGGTCAGCTGAGTGGCAAGCCTAACACAGTACAGATTGTATCCGGGCAATGGATACCATAGAGAAAATGGGGCATGTCATACATGCCAGTGCCTACGGTCTTGGTAAAACAGTTATCAACCTAGCCCTCGTTGACGTGACAGCACGTATGATGCAGGCGACAGCATATCAATTTCCAGACCGGGAATATTACCCATCGCTCTATATCACCAGTCCAATGGCTATACAGCAGACCTGCAAGGAAGCCAGACGGCTATTTCCAGACATTGATCTCATTGTGTATTACAACACGCAAGAATTCACTGCGACTGAATTCCATGGGTTAGAGGCGTGTGAATTCAAGCTTGAAATGGACCGACTATTCCAAAAAAGACACTCATCACAGGTATGTAGCTAGCTTTCACAATGGATTATTAACTTCCAGAAAGAAACTTACACTTACAGACTTCACGGACACTCATCATCACGACCTTTGACACCTTTAGGGAGCGAGAGTTTGATCCGGTAGAAACGCGCTTCATCATCAAGGAACGAAAGAAATCGCCACTGCGCAAGCGCAAGCGTGACGATACCAACACTCCAGATACTGAAGAATGGCTGGAGGATGCTACGGAATGTGATGGCCATTACGAGACCCGCGAGGAGGCGATTTCACGTGTTTCACAACGAAAGAAACGACGAGACAAATCGATTCGCCATGCTTCTCGGTATAATGATCTCGAAGACATCGACATGGATCATGTAAGAATTGAATGTATCGACGAAGAACAAGCCGAATCAATGGACTTCGATGGCTTTCTTGTCGACTACCTTCCCCGCCATCCCGAAATGCGATTCTTTCGACTAATCGTTGATGATGCATATTATGCAAAATCACACAGCTCCACTACGAACAAGTTCCTTAGACGTCTAAAGTGGGATAACCTTATCTGGACAACTGGCTCGCTTCTTGCAACAGGCCTCGGCGACCTTATTTCACCTTTGCTACTGATATGGCAGAGGTTGGATATCAATCTTCCTGGCTATATTGGAAGATATATGGGGAACTTGCAACTCATGTGGCATGACGACTACGACCCATATGCAATGTTCAACAGGATCAACGGAATGAAAACAAGAGGTATCTTGCATCCAAGCGTCAGAAAGAGATTCCCCACTGCCGATTGGGATAAGCTCGAATCAGAGTACCGGAACACGAACTTACCAGTTTGGCAGCTTAACCATTCTCTCTACGCGCTGGCTGGAAACGAAATGCAGTGGTCAGCTGAGTGTGGAGTTTGCGTTTCAGCAAAGATCTTGAAGCTCATTTGCCTCTATCGGAGCAAATCGTCTCTACATCTGGGAGGCAACGGGATAAAGTCTTTTCCAGCAGCCAATTGGCCTATGGTAAATGTACATCGCCATGAAGTCACATTCCCAGATTTATCTGCGAAATTCGTTGGACACATGCACGCATCGAGTGCGTTTTTGTCTGAACAGACAAAGGATGTTCATGATATTAGTTGCAATGGCAACCCACTGAGAAAGGTCACGACAACTACTCTAGGCAAAGTCAACTTCCGATCTTATCGGAAAGGCTTTCTCAGCTCCTTCCTTCTCGAACTTGACGAAATTGAAGCAATTTCCTATGGCGAGCTTCGTCAGATTACTTCGGGTGGGACCGCGCCTACGCATTTGTTAAGGCACATTCATCCAATAATTAAATTGGAATGCGACGTCACTAAGGAAGACGAGCTTGTGAAAGCAGTCCGACTTGGTAGCCCTATAGCGTCCAAAGCTATCGAGATATGTGGAGAGGCAGCAGCAAAGGGCAAGAAAGTGTTGATACAATGCTTCACGCCACTTGTCTCCTTGTAAGTATCACCCATTCCCTCATCCTGTAGCCATCCATCAATAGTGCCGTTTCTCCTACAGGATCTCACACAGCCCTGTCATAAATGCTTGATATATTTGTATTTTTTTTGTACCCAACAAACACAATCAAGACTCTAACAAATTCATGCAGTATTCTGCAGGCAGTCCTACCTTGCTCAGCACAGGTAGTCTCGAATATCTTTGCGGAGAAACAAAACAGGAGAACAATTGATGACTTCAACAACCCCAGGTCCAACTTAGACGTTCTCATCATCACAGTCAACAAGCTAGGTCATTCAGGCATAGATCTCCATATCAACTGTTCAGTCGGCATAGTCATCGGGCTTTACCATACGAATCATACCCTTGACCACTTCAAGGGTCGTCTGGACCGGATAGGCCAAACAGAGGACATGGATATCCATGTGATTACAGCAAAAAACTCCTTTAACGACTATCAGGAGTATCATGGCTTAGATAAGGCCTCGCTTTCCTACACAGCATTGGTCAATCTTCCAACCGGTATCTGCAAGTTTATCAGAAGGTGTATTATATTTGAGATGCTTAAGGCAGAATGGAGTCATCCCTTCAATCGCTACCCATGGTTTCTAAAGAGCAGACGCGCAAATCGCTTCCACTCTTCTTCTCTGGTCCATGGCGGTCATGCTTGCTCATGCATAGCCATAGCGGTCACATGGGATCGGGAAAATCTAACCTTTTGGCATGAACATTACAGGAAGGTCTTTGCTTTGCTCTCTCAATGCTCAGAGGAGGAGATGAAAGAGTATCTTACATTAAGTGCGGCCGATCTTACCAGTCGCCTTCACCGCCTAGTTCAGGCTGAGAAAACTACAGCCAATCAAGAAGGAGTTGATGCGGTGGAAATCTCAGTTGTGCTTGGCGATGATGCGATTGACGAAGAAAATTGTGATGGGTAGGGGCTGGAAGATGCGCAGAGCCTCAAGTCAACATCGAAAAGTCAATCCACTGTTAGATTCGATTGGACTGCTGGGAGGAAAGAAGGAGACAAAAAAACCAGGAGGCTATTTTGCAGTCATTTGCTATGCACGATGTAGATACAGTTCAAATCAGCGAGTGCTTTCGCCGCCTCCAAGTTAGCATTAAAAGGAATTCGCAAGCAGATCTTGCAACAGGATGCCTATCGATGTGATTTTACCAAGGACGGCGATCCATCTCGGGAGTGGAGCAACAACCATTTGCCGAGTGTGTGAAGTGCGGGGGCGGGGGGACTTGCATCATGCCAGCGTTGTCAAGACGGTTCTGAGTTCACGTGAAGAGACAGGATGGAACGATCTAGGAAGCACGTAACACCCCCGGTCTGTTTCATGGCCATCATTGTCATCGTGGCCATGACGTGTTGCCAACACCATCCACTGCAGCCTTCAGCTTTGAATCAGCCGAAAGGTAGAAGCAAATCTCTTGACAAGAAACTTAATTGCAGCAGGAACTAAGAGGCAGCTGATACAACTTCTATTCAAGCGATGACATGATCAAAGAGCAAAGCGAAACAGCAAACTCACTATAAACGTAATACTAACTAATTAACACTTAAATCAAGGCTAGGTTCAGGGCCAGGCGGGTTCAGGGAGCTTTGCTGGTCAGCTCGTTGGTCCTTGGTGATATCCAGCACCACTTCGAGTGGCCCTCCTTCATATCGTCCAGGCTCCTCATGCATCGCACCCAAGTAGTTGATTGGATCCCTGAACGAAAGCCCCTTGAAACCCTCCGACTCGTTGTCCCGAAAATGGAATCGCAAGGTTCGCCCAAAGCTACGAATCCTCGGATGCCGGATATACTCTACAGGCATCCCGTCAAGGCTCTCTCCCTTTCCACCAGCTATAAACAGGTCCTTATATTCCATTGATCCTGAGTGATAGTCGTAGGGGAAGCCGCAGGCCTTTCTAGTCTTGGGGTCCCAAAACTCCATGATGATCTCGAATGGCACACCAATCATGTATAGATCGAAGTGAGCTGCATATATAATCACCTTGGCGACAGCGTGAATGGCGGCACTCCGCTCTCGAGGCCCATTTCGCATGATGTAATCGAATTTCGCGTGGAATCGGCTGCCGAGCTCGCGAACGTCGACGTGGGGGCCACGGGCCTTGATCACCACTCGCGCACTTAAACTTCGACCATTGTAGAAGAGAAAAGGGGCATCTGTCACACTGAAGTGGGTCCGTTCTATGCGCCAGCAAGTTAGTAAACGGTCTGGCCACCAGAGACTATGGGGGGGGGATATACTCTTCAAGTCGGAGTACAGTTGGGCAAAACGATACCACTCTGCTCCCTTCCATTTCGTTTGACAGTCCGGCGAGAAGAGGTTCTCGTAGAGGAATCGATTCACCCATGCGGCGAAAAATGTCCCCCCGCAGCCATAATGAGTGCCCTCGATTGTCTCTTTGGGGTTGAGTGCCCAGGAGGAGATATCCGCTTTGCAATCCTCAGTGAGGTCGTCCCACGGGTATGTGGAAGGAAAATGATTCACTACGAGCGACACCACGGCCTCAATGTAGTCGTCCCAATGCATCTCCAGTAGGGGCTTTGAATAGTCGGAAAAATCATGCCGAAGAAGTTGGTATTCACGAAAATAAGGGTCCCTGACCTTGCGGTCTGTGGCGTCGCTGGTCATCGGTGCCTGATCTCTGCGGAGGGAGGGATAAGACGAGGTGGGCGTGGAAGCTGGCAATGGATTATCTCGGAGGTATTCGTCAAGGTCAATGGGAACATCGGAAAGGCGTGGAAGCTGACGAGGAGTTCCAGAGCATGTGGCAGATTCGGCTTGCGCCGTTGCCAGCTTCTTTGCCTGGTTCCTGGTAACGACCATGCTGCGGAAGCGCGCACTCGGCAAGGCGGGGGTTTGAAGTCTACAGGAAGGAAGACAGACGAGAAAGAGGGGGGAGGGTAAAGGGGCCTACCTCGCTGATTCACTGTTCTGCTACAGTGCAACTGGACTGGACCAGCCACCCGCTTCGCGGTCCCCGGCGGGCGATGCCAGGGAGGGGATCCGAGTCCGAGGGCGAGCAGAAATGATGGACGCCAGGGCAAGGATCACAGAGTGGAGTTTGAGGCTGCCAGCAGATACGAGAATGTGCACATGATGTGCGCAATCAAACAAGCACGAGGGTTGAACGGATTGGGAATACAACGCGACAGCAAGCCGCAAGTGAGGTGAAAAATTTTCACCCGTCAAGTTTCACAAGCCACCGTGGCAACAATGGACGCGTAGGACTGGATAAGCCGACGCGAGGAGACGCTCCTGCGTGGCCAAATTTGAAGATCTACGCAAGGGCGGTGCTTACCTGCATGCCGGGAAGCAGCAGAGCCATTCGCAGGTTCCAGAACATCGGATACCGCTTCCTATCTCTCGGCGCTGATCCAGAGTGGCCATTCTAGGCGTGCGGCAGGATTGCCCGCGCAAATCCGACCAATGGCCGCCCGATTGCCCTGCCGCCGAGGCGACTGTGTCACCAATATCAGCTGGCCTTATCATACACTGAAGCGGTGAGCATCATGTAAAAGATTTCCTGTGTACCCTGATTGTCAGCCGTACCTGAGCTGCGCCTCTGTCTTCGACGTGCGTACCCGGCACTAGCCCTCATGGGATGCGGACTGCAGGTCGACGCCGTACGGAATCGTTAGATTCCATCTCCATGACCCTGCAACTGCAGCTGCAACTGCAAGCCCTGCTCGATGCGGCTCGGTGAGCACTCCCAGCTTGCAGCCTTTGGCTGACGACCTTGAACCCCCTCTGGACCATGGACTTCTGCCCACCTCGCTCCTCTTTCATTTGCCCATAAAGATCCCTCGTCTCGCCATGCAATTACCACAACTTCCCTCAACTCAAACCATTCTTTCTTCATACACGACCGCCAGAACCGACCGTGCAGTTCCCTAAACACTGTTTCTTTCGACATTGCTCCTCCCTCCCCCATCTCTCCTTCATCCCCCGCCATGGCCAAGGCAGGCGGCGAAGTGAAGAGATGTCTAGTCATCGGACTAGATATGGGCCTCACGTACGAGATTTCGCTTTACCTGCTCGCTATCCAGTCTTAGTACCTTGCTAATTCTCTTCCCATCACACTCCGGGGCCACGATGAACTTCATGGCTGTGCGCGGCTCCACGACCAACATTATCACTTCCGGTCACATAGACAAGTTCGAGACAGCGCTGGCAATCGACGAAGGCTCCGTCAACGCCGAGTTTGTTGCACCCGGTGCCCTCATTCCCCAAGGTTACAGGAAGGTCAAGTACTTCAAATATGATCTTCTAACCACGCAGGACATCCTTCAGCATGACCCTCATCATGTCGACAGAGAGATCAGGGAGGAACTCATGGCGGCCCGTGTGACCGCCCTACCTCAATGGATTGTTGTTCAATATCTACATGGTTTTGTGGATTACTGTTGGAGAGCTTTCACCGTTGACAGCCTCTTCGAATCGCCTAAGGAGACGAATGTGAAGCTTATATTCACAATGCCTTCTTGTTGGTCACCACAAACCCGAGAGGCTTTCAAGGATGCAGCCGGTCAGGCGGCCCGAGGG